>JAQZBX010060459.1:6540-17401 GCA_029593785.1 Cabassous unicinctus | reverse complement strand
CACTGAAAGTTCTTTAAAAAAAAAAAAAAAAATGCAACAACGTATGTGTCATAGGAGTTCCAGAAGAAGATAAGGGAAAAGGGGCAGAAAGAGTATTTGAGGAAACAATAGCTGAAAATTTCCCAAATCTCACAAAAGAAATGAACTTACATGTCCAATCAGAATAAATCTGAATAGACCTACTCCAAGACACATACTACTCAGAATATCAAATGTCAAAAATCAGAGCAGCAAGGGAGAAACAAACCATCACATACAAAGGAAGCCCAGTAAGACTTAGTGCAGATTTCTCATCAGAAACCATGGAGGCGAGAAGATAGTGGTATGATACAATTAGGATACTGAAAGAAAAACTGCCAGTCAAGAATTCAATATGCAGCAAAATTGTCCTTCAAATATGAAGATGAATATAAAATATTTTCAAAACAAACAGAAACTAAGAGTGTTCATTAAAAAAATAAATCTGCCTTTGCAGGATATATTAAGAAAACATGTATAGTACTTGCATGCTGAAAACTACACAATATTGATAAAAGAAATCAAAGACCTAAATAAATATTGCGTCCATGGACTGGAAGACTCAACTTCATAAAGATGTCATTTCTCCCCAAACAGTTATATGGGTTTAGTGCAATTTCTATCAAATACTAGAAAGATTTTTTGTAGGTAAAGACAAGATTATTCTAAAATTTATATGGACAGGTGAAGGAATTAGAATTGCTAAAACAATTTTGAAAAGGAAGAATAAAGTGGAAGGAGATTTTAAGACATTTTATAGCTACAGTAATCAAGATTGTGCTATTGGCAGAAGGATAGAGATATATAGATCAATGGAATAACTTATAGAACCCAGAATTGACCCACACAAATATGCCCAACTGATTTCTGACAAAAGTACAGAATCAATTCAATGGAAGAATGGCAGCCTTTTCAACAAATGATGCTGGAGCAATTGGACAACCATAAAAAATGGACATTGGCCAAAGTCTCACACTTTACAAAAATTAATTCAACATGGATTACAGACTTCTATGTGAAATGTAAAACTATACATCTTTTAGAAAAAGTACAGGAGAAAATCTTTGGGCTAGGCAAAGGGTTTTTATTTTTATTTTATTTTATTTTTATTATTTTTTGAAGATTTGTTTATTTACTTGATCCATTTTAAACCCCCGCTTCCCCATTTGCTGTTTTGTGTCCATTTGCTGGGCAATTCTCTGTGTCTGTTTCATCTCTTCTCATCCTCCTCCTCCAGTCTTCACCAGGATTCGATCCTGAAGACCTCCGATGTAGGAGAGAGGTGTTCTAGCCATCTGCGCCACCTCGGCTCCTGGTTTTCGGAGCTTTCAGAGCATCTTGTCTTGTCTCTCTCCTTTTACATCATCATCTTGCTGCATGGCTCCCGGGGCCTGGCGGCTCACCGGCACACAGAGCCTGGCAGCCCATGCGCCTTCTATATATATTTTTTTATTTTACCGGGAGGTCCTGGGGATCGAACCCAGGTCCCTCCATATGGCAGACGGACGCCCAACCATTTGAGCCACATCCGCCCCTGGCAAAGGGTTTTTAGACTTCAAAAGCACAATCCATAAAAAGAAAAATTGACAGATTTGAACTTCATCAAAACTAAACAAACAAACAAAAAAACCTTTTGCTCTGTGAAAGACCCTGTTAGGAGAATGGAAAGATAAGTTACAGGGGAGCAGATATATCTCAAGTGGTTGAGTACCTGCTTCCCATGTACAAGGTCCTGGGTTCATTCCCCAGTATCTCCTAAAAAAACAAAACAAAACAAAACAAAAAAAGATAAAGGTAAGTTACAGAAAATATTTGCAAACCACATATCTGACAAAGGACTGAAGGAATGGTATCTAGAATATATCAACAACTCTCAAAAGTCAACATAAAAAAACAAAAGTCCACTTAGAAAATGGGCAAAAGGCGCAAAAAGTCATACCGATGGCAGATAAGCACATGAAAAAGATGTTCAACATCATCCCATTAGAGAAATACAAATTAAAGCCTCGGTGAGCTATCACTATACATCTATCAGAAGGGTTAAAATAAAAATTAGTGACAACAGCAAATGTTGGTGAGGATGCAGAGAAACTGGATCCCTCATATATTACTGGTGGGAACATAAAATGTTACAGCCACTCTGGAAAACATTTTGGCAGTTTTTTAAAAAACTAAACATACAACATCATAAGACCTCACTTGCCCTCCTGGGCTTTTTTTTTTTTTTTTTTTTTCTTCCTTCAGATAAATGAAGACTTATGCTCACACAAAAACTTGTACACAGTTGTGTAGAGCAACAATTACAATGGTGTCATAGCAAAAAACTGGAAACAACTCAGATTCCTTTAACAAGGGAATGGTTAAACAAACTGGTACGTCCATACTGTGGGATATTACTCAGCAATAAAAAGGAACGAACTGTTTGTTTATACATGCAACAATATGGATGAATTATGCTGAGTGAAAAAGCCCAAATGGTTATATACTGTATGATTCTTGAAATGACAAAATTATAGAAATGGAGAACACATGAGTAGTTGCCAGGGTTTAAGGAGGGGTTGGGATGGAAAGTCAGCATGGCTATAAAAGGGCAAGGTGAGGGATCCTTGTGGTGATGGAAATGTTTTGTATCTTGATTGTATCGAGGTCGTGATACTGTACTACAGTTTGCAAGATGTTACCATCTGGGAAAACTGGGTAAAGGGTACATGGGATCTCTTTGTATTTTTTTTCCTTACAACTGCTTGTGAGTCTACAATTATATAAAAATAAAATTTAATTTTAAAAAAGAAAAGATAGCCTCTTTGTAGTAGTCTCAATTATTCAGTACTTTTCCAGACTCTTATTTTCCAAAAAGAAGCACCCCTGAGTATTGAGAATCAAGATTTATCAAAGTAGAGTGAATTTTAATTCTCTGAGCTTTGTCCTTATCTAGCACTCATTTAGAGGTTTTGCCTCCTCAGATTTCTCTAGGGGCTTCCAGTTTCTCATTTATGAAATAACATTATTATTATTTTTAATGCTTCCACAGGGCTAATTCGCTCTGCTTCCAGGTTGTCCTGGCAACCGAAGACTAATGTCCCCATTTGGTACTGAGAGAAACCAGAAAAATGATTTTCTGAGTAACCTCTGGATGCAGATCCCCCAGTTCTTTCTTTAAAAAAAAAAATTATTCTATTTATTTATTTCCCCCCCACCTCGTTTGTGCTCAATGTCTGTTCTTTGTGTCTTCTCCTCTTCTTTTTAGGAGGCACCAGGAACTGAACCCAGGACCTCCCATGTAGGAGGGAGGCACCCAATTGCCTGAGCCACCTCCGCTCCCTGCTTGTTGTGTCTCTCATTATGTCTCCTTGTTGTGTCATCTCATTATGTCAGCTCACCACGCCAGCCTATCGCATCAGCTTGCTGTCTTGCTGGCTTCTTTAGGAGGCACCAGGAACTGAACCTGGGACCTCCCATGTGGTAGACAGGTGCCCACCTGCTTGAGCCACATCTGCCTCCCCCAGTTCTTTCTTCTTGCACACATGAGGTGGCACCTGTATCAGGTGAAGCTGGGAATCACTTATGTGTTTCCAGATCATTAATTCCTCTCCACCCCGAATATGTCTTGCGCTGCCTCAGGAATTTCCAGCTTTTGAGGGCAGGAAAGGACTCTCAAATCCATCATTTTATCTGGCCCAGAGTCCCACCATTCAGGGCCAGCTTGGATAGAGCCACAGTTTCCTTTAAGCCCACAAAGGGGGCTGTTGTGGATTCCAGAACAGCGTGGCTATGGGGCTATCTCCCAGGGAAGGGTTAGGTAATTTTCCTGTGGCTACTGTACCAGCAGCTCTCAGCTAACCACACTTGACTGGTGTGGTGTAGGAGGTGGATCTGCTTCTGGCTACAGATGCTGCCTGTACAAGAATCATCTGCCCCAACTGGGGATAAAACCAGGATCTGAAATAGGCAGCTGGAAGGCAAAGGCTTTGAGATCTTTCTTTCTTAGCCTATTAAATGATTGTTCTGTGGTGGGATTATTTGGGGAAAATTAGTGTCCTGGGATATTTGACTTCTAATATCATCGTTTGAAGAACTTGGGAGAAGGGAATCAACATGTTTTAAGTACCTGGGTGTTTCAGCTTGCCTCACCTGTCTTCAAATCCTCTCCCTGAAATAAGCACTCTATAATGAGGAGAATAGGTCTCAGAGAGGAGAAGTAACTTGCTCAAGGTCACACAACTGCTAAGAAGTGGAGCCTGAAATTAAACCCAAGTCTGTCAGAATCCAAAGTCCATGCGTTTTCTATTCCATCACGCTGCCATAGAGGCAGTTTAATGTAATGGCTGAATGGAAAGAACACAAGCTCTGCAATTAGAGATGTGGGTTCCAGCATTAGCTGCAACCGGTACAAGCTCTGGGACCTTGGACAAGCCTGTAACCCCCTGAGGCTCAGTTTCGTCACCTATAAAATGGGAATTATGAATTGTTTTCGTGGCCATAGGGTGGTTGAGGGATTTCAGGAGATTTCGTGTGCTAAGAGTTCAGCATAGTGTCCGGCATATGTAAGTGGTGGATATTTTGTCTCCAAAGCTTAAACCAGCTTGGCTCACAGTTCAATCTTCAAGCACTTTATCAACCCTCATTTTCCCCAAACCACTCAGAACCTGCTGCCATCCATGTCCTTTGTTAAATTAAGGATAAGGACCATAATCATAGCGAATTGCTTTTGTGTGACACCTTATGCCAGGCTCTGTGCTAGGGGCTTCTCTCCCTTTCTCTCATTAAATGAAGCTAGTGGTAAAGTCTTGCTGCAGAAAGGGTGCTGGGTGCCTGCTTTTTGAGGGCAAAATGAAACCCACCCTCCACATTGTTGAGTCAGGACAGCAGATACCATTTGTTGAGGGTTTGTCACAACCCAGGGACTGTATGAGGGCATTACAGATATGTTATCTTATAGAATCTTTTCCACAACACGGTGAGGGAGAGGCTGCTGTTATCCCCATTTTACAGATTAAAAAACTGAGGCTTAGGGAGGAAAGAATTTGCTGTTAAAAGTGGTAGCATTTTTTTTTTTGGTTCAGGTGGACTTTGATTTTCTTAACACATTTCCAAGGCTGATGTTTAGAATGAAAACCCCCCTGGTGAGCCTTGCTTTTGGAAGTAAATAGGCGTCATGAGGCCTATTTTGTCAATTCAGTTCCTCATGCCCCACTTCCCCAAACCTTAGCATTTCAGAACTGAAGGGGGACTCTGGCTATACACAGGGCCACTTCCTCATGCTAAAGATGAGGAAATTCAGGCCTGGACAGGTGAAAGGAACTGCCCCAGATCAGTCTGAGAGCTGCAAAGCTGGAACTCAAACTCCTGGGAGTTCACCAGATGGCTGGAGGAATTTGGCCAGGGAAACCAAGGGAGGGATGGAGCCTCCATTTTCTCATCTGCGAAATGGGGTCAATAACAGACCTCCTTTGTGCAGGGAGTTACGTGGGTGTGGCCCAGACGATAGGCTGCCACCTTGTACGGGGAATGTGAGAATAGGAGGCGGAGGGGCTGCTAGAACTTCAGACGTCCCCAGAGGCTGGTGGGAGGGTCTTAAGAGGGCAGGGGCGGGGCCTCGGAAGCCAAGAATTCGGGGCGGGGCTTGGCAGTGGGCGGGCTTCTGGAAGTCTGGCTCGGGGTTTAGCGGCGCCGACTGGCGAGGTCTGAGGTAGTGGGCGGGGAGCCAGGTTTAGGGAGCAATGGGCGGGGCTCCTGGGAGCAGCTGTTGAGGTTTTGGGGGGCTGTGGGCAGATCTTTATGGAGCCGAGGTGTGTGGCCCTGTGGAGCCTAGTGGATGAGTGGGCACAGCTCTAAGACTCCTGCGCCAGGTTTCGAGGAGCAATGGGCGTGGCTCGGAGCAGCCTGTGGGCGTGGCCCTGCGCCCCTAAAATGACTGGTGGGCGGTGTGTGCGCTTATGCACCGCCTCCCTCCGCGCCCCACCTGCATTCCTCGGCGCGACCAGAGAGGGCGCCAGGCAGGGGTGGCGCGGGCTCGGGGCGTGGAACGTGGGCTGGGAAGCGGGCTTCCCCTCCCGGAAGTGGGCGTGGCCCGTCCCGGTTGGGCGGCCCTGGTTGGGCGCCGTGCGGCGCGGGGGCGGGGCCTGCGCGCGGCGGCGGCCGCCCGCGCCCCTCCCCCGCGCGGCGCTCAGTGCCAGGCGGGAGGCAGCAGCGGTTGGAGGCGTCGCGGGCTTTGCAGGGGGACTTCGGCGGTGGCGCCTCTGGCACCTCGGCCCTGGTGAGCGGCGCGCGCCCGGTGGGGACGCTCGGGAGCGAGCCGGGCGGGGACCCGTCGTCTCGGCATGTGCCGGCGCGGGCTGTCAGGAGCCGGCGGGGCGTGGGGCAGCGCCGGGCGGCGGGGGCTGCCGCCTCAGGCTCGGCAGCGCGCGCGGGAGGGAAGGGCTGTGGGGACCGCGCCGCCCGGCCTGGGAAGCGGGGGCTGGCGTGCGTGTGGGGAGGCGGCTGCCCGGGAGGGCTTGAGGGGGCAGCGCTGAGCCCTCCTGCTGAGGGCGCTCACCTCGCGAGCCTGGCCGGGTGCAGGGCCAGCCTGGCGGGGTGCAGGGCCGGGGCCGCCCGGGGAAGGCTTGTGGGGCTCCGGGAGCCGCCCGGGCGGCTGAGGTGCGGGGCGGGCAGGGCCCCTGGGGTCTGGAGCGCAGAGCCCGGAGGCGCCGGGCCTGGGGGCGGGGCTTGAGCGCCCCGGGGAGCGGGTGGGTGGCGGTGGGTGGGGGCGAGCTGGGCCTGCTGGGGCGGGCCGAGGGCGGTCGCCTGGGCCCTGAAGGTCTGGGTTGGGGTCCCGGGAAGGGCGGGGCGCTGGAATAACGTGGGTGGGGAGAGGCTGAGCGCCCCCCACCCCCCAGGGAGCGGAGGTCTGGGGCTGGCGTGCGGGGGGCGGGGGGGTTGGGAGAGGAAAAAGGAAGCGGGACCGCTGCAGGGTCCCTGGCCTGGGGCGCCGGAGTGACCTGGGTGATTCCGGGCTGTGCAGCCCTAACGTGGGGTCGCTGGCGCGGGGCGCAGTGAAAACGAGCGAGGCGCAGGTGGGGCTCCGGCAGCAGCGCCAGAGTGACTGAGGATGAGGTCACATGTGGAGGGTAGCAATGCCGGAACCCAGCCCTCCCGCCCGTGCCCGCCGGCGCACGCACAGCAGCTCCCTGTCTCCCGAGTGATCTGGATGCGTTGGGGGAAGTGGCAGGCGGCGGGGAGCGAGCGGAGAAGAAAGGGGCTTCCTCCTGGAGGGAGGCGCTGGCCCTGCCATCCTTTTTTGGGAGTATTCAAAGGGTTTTGAGCGCTGGAAAAGGAAATGTACGCTTTACCGCATGGTGGTTTAGAATCACATCCTATATTTGGCCTTACTGTAGGCTGCGCTTGTTTTGTGGTGTGAGAAGCGCTTGCTCTACGTGTTGCTAACGTGGGATTCAGAGTGAGAAGCAAATTGCAAGTTGTTCATCTCCCCCAGGATAGCAGGATACAAAGGCCTTTCTCTCCTGCAAAGAGATTTTAAAAGCATTGAATTTAGTGTGTGTTTTAAAACTGGTCCTGGGTGGTGAACATCTTTACTTTTGGAAATAGTTATCACAAAATAGTAGGCCCTGTTACCGCAGCCTTCCAGGCAACCGCAGCCTTCCTGCCTGGGATTACATTCTAAAACAGTACGTGGAGGGCTCTTAGTCACTCTATATAATAATGCATCTCATTGTCCTTATCTGGCAGAACTCTGACACCAGGGCCTGCTAGAATAGACAGAAACAGGATTAAGTATAAGCACTTGCTTTGTAGTCTGTTCAATTGTGGAGGCTAACAAATATCTATTTAATATTAATTCACTTTCTGTGTTCCCTGTACGACTGAAGAAATGGGGAAGATCTATTTTGGACTTGATTCTGTACATCTCAGAAGACTGATTTAAGGAAACAATTTTATTTGATTCGGAGAAACATTTCATAGTCATAAATAATGTTTGGACGTGAAGCCTAATAGTAAATATTGGATCTGAGAGACTGCAAAGCTAAATAGAAAGAAATAGTGAAATAAAACGGAGAATTGTGTTGTACCTTAGGCCCTACGGTACAGTGTTTTGTGGTAGGAGATATTCATATGTATTCAAGATTGAGCAAAGATTGGTCTAAAGGCCAGGCTGCCATTACAACAAATCTGGGATGTGCCTTGTTGGTATTTGTTTTCCATTACTTGTGGAAGGCACGTTAAAGCCTGATGAATTTTAATAGACACATGCCAGTGAAATAACACTGCACACAGTACTACTGGCTTTTTCATCAACATTTGTTACTTTGCCTGCACATTGCACTAATTAGCATTTATGTCTATTACTGTACATATGGTTTAGGATTAGATTCGCATCGGCAAATAGCATTTTTTAAACACTGTTGGATCTTATTGATTTAAATTTTATGCTTAATGCATCTGTCACTTCTGGGATCCATTCTAACCATGAGAGGGATAGTCATTCTAATGCTTATGAAATGGAGTGTTCAAAGGGAGAAATTATCAGTCTGGGAATGTGGAGGATTCATTTCTTAATGATTGCAAAATATTTATCTCAATATTTCAATTTGTCACAAACAACTGTTGCTTTAGAAACAGATTTTGATAATTGGGCCATTTTACCTTTGACTTCTTTTTTTGTAGGTACAGCAATAGTCGATTTGGGTGCAATTTTCATATTCAGGGTACAAAGCCATGTGATAAAAAACTTTTCATACTGTTTTCCATTTGATGAACTCCTTGTGTTACCCTCACCCGAAGTCATGAAAACTCTTTTCTGACACATGTATGCCCTTTTTAACTTAAGATGCCTTTTCTGTATTAAAACATGAAAATCCTCATGAATATTTCAGTATGACCTAGAATGTTAAGTAGAATGTTAAGTAATAGAATCTCTCTGGGTTTTCATTGCCCTAGTTCAGATCCTTTAAACTGAGTGAGCAAGATCCTATACTTCTTTCCGAGAGCTTACTTTGTATTTCGACGATGCGTAATGGATCCCTCCCTTTAATTTTTTTTTTTATTTTTAAAGAAGCTTTACATTCTATAAATGATACATCAAAAATATAGGGGGATTCCTATATACCCCCCTCCCCCCTTTGTTTAACAGCTTTATTGAGATATAATCATTTACCTTGCAGTTCACCCATTTGAAGTGTACAACTCGGTGTTTCTTAGTGTATTCACAGAGTTGTACAGTTATCATCACAGTCAACTTAGAACATTTTCATCCCTCCAGAAAGAAACCCCATAGCTATTAGTAGTCACCCCGTCTCACCAGTTCCCTTCAATCTTCCCAGCCCCTGGCAACCACTAATCTACTTTCTGTCTTTATGGATTTGCCTATTCTGGACATTTCAAATAAATGGAATCATATAATATGTGGTCTTGTAACTGGTTTCTTTCACTTAGCATAATGTTTTCAAGATTCATCTATGTTATAGCATGTGTCAACTTCATTCCTTTTTATGGCCAAATAATATTCCAGTGTGGTATAATAATATACCACATTTTGTTTGTCTTTTCCTCAGTTGATGGACATTTGGGTTGTTTCCACCTTTTGGCTGTTATGAATAGTGCTGCTGTGAATGTTCATTTACAAGTTTTTGCATGGACATGTGTTTTCCTCTTTCTTGGGTGTATACACACACGGACACACACACACACACACACATACACATACACCAAGGAGTGGAATTGCTGGGTCATATGGTAACTCTGTGTTTAACTGCTTGAGGAACTGCCAGGCTCTTCCAAAGTAGCTGTACCATTTTACATTCCTACCAACAGTGTATGAGGGTTACAATTTCTCCACATTCTCTCAAACACTTGTTATTATCTATCTTTTTTTATTGTAGCCATCCTGTGTGTGTGAAATGATGGAAATGATGCCAAAAATCTTTTCTGTGCCTGTTGTCCATTTGTATATCATTTGGGTTATTTGTCCTTTCATTATTGAGCTGTAAGTGTTTTTTATATATTCTAGATATGCGTCCCTTATCAGGTATACAGTTTGCAGAATTTTTCTCTTGTTCTATGTGTTATCTTTTCCATTTCTTGATGGTGTCCTTTGAAGCACAAATGCTTTTAATTTTGGTGAAGTCCAATTTATGCATCATGGAGTCTTAACTAGTTAAAAATTAAATTAAAAGCCAAATGTGGAAGGGTTGGGGAACGTGTTGAATTAGTTCTTTTTAAAATGTGCTATTGATCAAAAAGGGTTCACTGGGAAACATGTCATTCCTGATTCAAATCCATTGCTGGTCCTCTAAACCACTGCTGTGGAATAAAGTTCAGACTTCTTAATGTGGTTGTGGATTTCTCTGATTTCTGCCTGCCTTATCTCTTTCTCCTCCCCTTCCTGTGTCTTATTATTTCACGCCCGCGCCCCCCCCTTGTCCTTTGAGCTTGCTGGTCATGAGGCATTTCTTCCATTAAACCTTCCTGGTCCACCTAGGAGATATTGCCCCTGCCCACATGCACAGTACAGTCATCACTATGGTCTCCTACAAGGAACTGGACCTGGACCTGAGCTTATAGTCTGAAAGGTGCCTTCACACAGAAGGCACAGTATGAGAGAGAAATTCACACAGAAGGCAGACCAGGCTTCTCCTGCTCTCGGCTCTGACCCCAGTACCTAGTGGATATTTGCTGAATGGATGATTAGTTATTAAAGTTAACTGGACATATCCTGATATCAGTGGGTTTATCTGATTACTATTTACATCTTTTTCTCTGTGAAAATAATCTGAAGTGCAGGAGTAATTCCTTTCTGCCTTTCTGGTATCCCAAGGCTAGCTCTTAGCAAAAAAAAAAAAAAAAAAAA
>JAQZBX010060458.1:0-17304 GCA_029593785.1 Cabassous unicinctus | reverse complement strand
GAAGCGAACCCAGGGCCTCTCATATGGTAAACGGGTGCTCTATCCATTGCGTCACACCCGCTTCCTGCCGTGAGGTTGCTGCATCAGCCCACCACACCGCTCAGGCCAGCGTGCCCTCACAAGGAGGCCTTGGGAAGCGAACCCGGGTCCTCCCATATGGTAAACGGGGGCTCTATCCACTGAGCCACACCCGCTTCCCCAGATAGTTTTATGACACTCAACATGGGCATGTCTTTAAATTAAATTTTAAGATTATTCAAAATTACATTTTACAACTTTCCCATAATTTCAATACCTGATAACCTAACATAGTTTAACACCTGTTCAAACGGTCACTTTCAGCAAACATTTAGAAATTCGAGTTTTCCCACAGTGACATAAAACCATCTCCACCATCCTTACCAACGTTTTTGCAGGCAGTTAGCCACTGCACTGAGAACACACTACATCAAAATAAAATCATACTAAGTGCACACTATACTGTGTATTATTTAATACATATATCACACCCACACCAACACGTCCCCACAAAAATGTTTTTTACAAAGGAAATCAATTACATATATTGAAATACAGTTACTAAAATTAAAAACATATGATATAATACTATACATATGTGCTTCTTTCTTAACACATTAAATCATAATCCAATACATCAAAAATATAGGAAAATTAAAGTCAAATTTTATTTTTTAAAGACATGTCAATGTGCAGACTGTTATTGTTTATCTTGAATAAGAACATTAAACTGTGGTGTAGTATTTGACAAGGCAACACACATATCATGTTAGACATCTAACCGAGTTGAGTTTTTTTAATTCAAGCTCACAGACCCCCTGAAATTGGTCCACAGACCCCTGGTTAAGAACCCCTGCACTACACTGAGCTACAGATAGTAGGTGTCTGCTTGGTACATTCTCCAGATAAGTGACTCATTCCACACTCCACCAACTGAGGGGAAGAGTCCCATATAGACCTCGGTGCATCCATTACCATATGCTGGCCAGGTGTCTTAGTCAGAGCCCGTTTGTCCTCAAGGAACAGAACCACTGGAGCTATTTTAAGCAGAAAAAAAAAAAATTTAAAAAGAATTTATGGAGGGATACTAGAGTACCTCATGGATCTCTGAGGCAGGACCAGAATCAGAAGATCAGGAATCAATCTGACATTCTCCATTTCCCAGGGATCTCAGACTCTCTCCCTGCTGCGTGTTTCTGCACTTCGGTCTCGGAACTCCACCTTCCTCTTCTATGTGTGGCTGCCCCCGCTACCCAGGATTAACATGCACTTTCTCATTTCAAAGCCCAGGAGAGATGACTACGGACTTGGAACCAATTACTAACAAAAAGATTTCTTTAAAGGCATTTTGTTTTTCATTGAAAACGTATCAATGAAAATTTTAATTTGTTTTTCATTGAAAACGTATCAATGAAAATTTTTTTCAAGTTGCAAGAATAGTACAATGAATACTTATGAACCCTTTAGTTAAATGTACCAATTGTTAGCACTCAGTGACATTTGCTTCCTCTCTTTTCCCTCTCTCTCTCTCTCTCTGACTCTCTCTCTCTCTTTGTATAATATATCTATCTTTATATGCACATACTTTTTTCCCAAACCCTTTGAAAATAAACTGCAAACATCATGAGATCCTAATCCCCAATTCCTTCTTAATGTGTTTCCTGGAAACAAGAACTGTCCAGGAAAGAAAATTTGTTTGATTCAAGCACCAGATTGGCTCTTCCTGGGTCCAGTGTCCACCCCCTGGTAGGATCAGCTGTGGGGAAAGGGGTGGGGTCATGAGACATAATCCCAGCTCCAGGCATCCCCAGCTTTCTGATTAGGGGGGCAGTTGGTTCTCAGAGGACATGGGCTGGGCAGACTCTCAAAATGATTCTACCACATCTTGACCACTTTTTATCCACTTTTTATATTTAGCTTAAGGTCAAATATAAATAAATAAAATTTATCTTGTCACATATGCTTGAAGTTGTCTGTGAATAGCTGAAATCACAGAACTTAAATCCACAAATGCCAAAAATCTTTTATCTTTTACGAATGACCCAAATCTATCCCTGTTAAATGTCTATAAAACTTTCTACTGTTGGCCACTTCCAGTGATGGAACTCTGATCTTGGAAACTTTAGGAATAAAATAATCATATGTATGATTCACTACCTATGGATAAATAAAATGGTTAAATGAACAGCTAATAGCAATTGAGTGATCACTCTGTGTTGGGCATTAGGCTGTTTTCTCATGCATTGTTCCATTTCATCCTCACCAAAACCCTGTGTGGTACTGTTATTATTCATATTTTACAGAATAAATTAAGGAGCAAAGAGGTTAGGTATTTTGTCAAAGCAACTACTTAGTTTCAGGTCTCTAATACTCCAGAATCTACAGTGGCAATCACTACTCTATACTCAAAAGCATAAGCATACCCTGAATGCTTAAAGGGGTTTTTCATTTTTCCCAGTGTATTAGTCAGCGTTCTCTAGGGAAACAGAACCAACAAAGATACCTGTAAATATTATGATATTTTATAAGATTGTCTCACACGACTGTGGGGGTGCACAAGCCCAAATTCCATAAGTCAGGCTGCAAGCCAGGAACTCCTGTGAAGGTCCTCCATGAATTCCCCAGGAGGATAGTCTCAAGCAACTGTTATCAATTTAACACAGGAGGCTCACTAGGGGACAATCATCACATAGTAAGTATTCTTGTGCCATTTATCACTACCTTTGAACACACCCCAAAATACTCCAAGTTCAGCTAAAAGGTCACATACCAGATAAAAAAAGGTTATCCTTTCCTTAAAAAAGTGACAGAGTTGGAATGAAACCATCCTGGCTAATCACATTCCTGCCTCAGCCAACTTGTCAATGAGAGTCTCTGTAAGCACTTAGTCAGATAGGAGGCGATAGGTTCCCACACACTAACTGCATGTCCTGAGGATCCTTTCACGAGAAAATCCTAGGTTAAGCAGTATCCATGGAATACACTGTTTAATTACCCTCATCCTTGCAGAATCCCAAAACGTTCACTCGAGATATATTTAATTTGTAGCCAAGTTGACAAATACACCATACTCCTGCCTTAGAGCCTGACTCAGAGGCAGAAGTCAAGTGTTGGCCCTCAGTGAGCCCATCAGGATGCTTTGGCTCACTGTTGGAATCCCGTTTGAGGCTTCTGGAGCTGAAACCTCAGAGGATATTCTCAACTTCACAACCCTGCTGACAACCTCATTGAGAGGCCAGCAACAGAAGCGCCTAAAGAGCCCTTGCTCAAGATCATCCTGGTCCAACCTGCCTGGGTCTGACAAGGATACCAGAGCTATGTCATAGGAACACATCACTCTCCTTACTGACATCCACCTCATAGAGAGGAAATAGCCCCAAAGTATTGTGCTTTCCCCCCAAACGCCTTATGATTCGACTACACGGATAATTTTCAAAGCCTTTCTTAAGCGTACTTATGTTTTCTATTTTTGAAGGGATGGAATGTGTTCTGAAAGCTTCCTTTTCACAGTAGAAGGCACCACTTTCTGTTACTGACCCACACTATACTCTTTTAAGTTTCCCTGGATGTCCTCTAGTACAACTAGTCTCATTTTAATTGCCAAATCCCTTTGTAATGAGAACATTTACGCCTGCATTAGCTAAGCTCTTTCACACTGCTTGGGTTAATCTCAAGCGTGCATGTGGATGTGAGCCAGAAGCCGTCGTCTCCATCTTAACCACAGAGTTCCAAGATTGGGGAGCACAATAGGCTTCAGAGAGACTTTGGACAATAACTCAGCGCTGTCTTCACTTAGTCTGAGTTCTGGTTATCCACTTGCACTTTCTCCATCTGCATTTATACTTCCAAAGACAGTGGATTAAACCAGTTTGTTACCATCCGATATGGAGCTCCCCTTATTGGTCAGACTGTGTGATTCTTGGTCTCAATCATGTCTAACTTATACCTATCAGCTTTTTTCAAAAAAAACCACTTATTTATTTATTTACTCTATCCATTTTTAAACCTACCCCACCCCCACCCCCAACCCCACCCCCATTTTTGCTGCTTTTGTGTCCATTCACTGGGCAATTCTCTGTGTCTGTTTCCTGCCCTCTCTTCTCATCCTTCTCCTCCAGTCTTCACCGGGGATTTGATTCTGGGGACCTCCGATGTGGGAGAGAGGCGTTCTGCCACCTGCACTACCTCAGTTCCTGGTTTTTGGTGTGTCTTGTCTTGGCTCTCCCTTGTGTCTCTCTCCTGATAAGTCATCATGCTGCATGGCTCGGCGGGGCCTGGGACGCCCACAAGCGGGGCTTGGCGGTATGCGTACCGGGAGGTCCCGGGGCTCAAACCCAGTTCCCTCCATATGGCAGACAGACACTCAACCGTTTGAGCCATATCTGCTCCCCCCTCCCTCCATTAGCTTTTGACTTGAGCAAAGATCCCTGGTTCAATCATGTATAACCAGGATAGCAGGACAAGCACATGGCACATGAGTACCAATCAGAAGAAAGTTGGGAGAATGACAATCATTTGAGGTTTCATGGTGTCTCCTAATTTATATTTAGTAAGTTCTATTTTATAACTTCAGGGTTTATAAGAGCTGCCATTGATAAATAATGGAGATTCAAGAATGGAAATGTTTCCATTGTCACTATGTGTAGAAGAGTTAACATAGCAGGCCTGAGATTGCTAGCCTTAGGAAGTCCTGTTTGCAAGTTTGGTCCTTGTCTGGCATCTGGAAACTTGGATTTCAGAAAGGTTCCCACCATTCCCAGAACTGCTGAGAATGACTCACTGTGCTTAAAAATTGTTTGTGCAAATAATATAATTGTTGCTGAACATCTGCTTCCCTTTTGGGAGACCAGAATTTGGGTATGTGCTAAGCAAAGGGTGCCTAGATGACCAAGCCCCAATAAAAACGTTGAGCACTGAATCTCTAAGGAGCTTCCCTGGTAAACAACACTTCACATGTGTTGTTGCAACTCGCTGGAGGAATTATGTGCATCCTGTATAACATCACCAGAAGAGGACTCTTGGAAGCTTGTGCCGGTGCCTGTGGGCCTTTTTCCCATGCACCATTTCCCTTTGCTGACTCTGCTTTGTATCCCTTGGCTGTAATAAATCATCACTCTGTGTATATAACTATATACTGTGTCTTTTGAGTCCTTCTAGTGAATCATTGAACCTGAGGGTGATCTTGGGGACCCTGGGCATACACTGTCAATTGGGTCCATGGATTTTCATTCATATTGGAATAACACCATTTTCTTACAGTAAAAAAAGAACTATAAATCTCTCCCTTGCCGTGATATTACATGCCCGCCCCATACACCCATTATGGCTATTTAAGTCAGTTACTTGAAAGAGTCTGCTTTCTTTGAAAGTGGCCATAAGCAACTAAAATTCCAATGAGGGCAAAGGGGAGACATGCAAGGGGCAGGCTCAGCTGGAGGAGGCTGCCAGGTAGCATCTCCCATCAGCTCACTCTGAGTGGTTATTCAGCAGGTTAATAGCAGCATTTCTATTTGCCATGAAAAGCCAGCAGAAATGAGCGTTTTCTGCCATGTCTCCACATTCTTAATGAGACAAATTCCTCTAATGAACAACCTTCGCATGCACATTAGTTCCTTTGAACAGTTATTCTCTTCCATTTTTAGGTTTCGCTGGTACATTAAAAATAATACCAAAGGGCCTGAAAGAAGCATTGTCACAGCTCAAAAGTGCCTGATGTACTCCTGCGGAGCAGCCCGGCCCCAGTGAGAATATTAGTCAGTGATGTTTGCTGATAAATGCCAGTGATTGTGCTGGTAATAGTGTTCTTTCCACCAAAACCAGGCAAGGGAAGGTGTTTTCTTTGTGGTGGGGGGAAAAGCATAAACTCCTCTCTATAAAGCCCATGGCTGGTGAACTTAACATCCTGCTGATTCTCCCACATATGGGTGGGAGTTGGAAGAGAAGAGGAGAGAAAGAAGAGGGAGAGAGAGTATTGGAGGGAAGAAGATTAAAAGCAGGGAAAGAGAGGGAAATGAAGAGGCCAGAGAATGAGGATGAGCCTCTCTTCAACCTTGGGCCTCTGGCCATGGAAAACCTTATGCCCAGGAGTCTTAGCAAGAGAGCCCAGCCCTATGCATAAATTGATGCTTCCAATTACACCTCTTGGTGCTGCTGAGGCCTCGACTAGTCCCGCTCTGACTGAAACTTACAGGAGGGTGGACCCAACATTTTGATCAAAGAACCAGCTTTCCCAGTCTCCACATAAATTCTAAAGGCAGTTGTTCACTCCCATGTTTGAGTCTAAGGGAGGAACTATCCCATGTCCTGTGTCCCAGGGATAAGTCTATTGTTCTTCTGTCCCCAATCCTACATGTCCTCAGAGTGTCTCAAGCTGGAGAAGAACCCAGGAATCTGACCTACTGCCTTGCAGTGGATATTTGTTGTTTCAGTCTGTCCAGGGTCCCTTCCTTTGGAGACACCACCCTTCTACACACCATTTGGTTTGGTGTAGCTATCCAGAGTGTTTAGCCTGTTATAGGGATCATAGCATGGCCCAGACATGGTCAGTCACAGGATCCCTCCCCTTGGCAAGATGCTTTGTCCAAGGGGTAGGCACACAAACAAGACCTTTCAGAATCCTTCCTTAGGTTAGATATATGGACCTGCGAGAGTAAATGCTCTCTTTCTGCTGGGATTTCAAAGTTAGGAGGATGTAAATTTGGAACTTATGTCATCCATCTTCCCAGTCATATGGAGATACTAAAAATGCTGAGAGTCTGATGGAGAGAGAAAGAGAGAGATATGAGAGAGAGATGAGAGAGAGAGAGAGAGAGAGATATCTTCCTATATTAGTTTCTTAGGGCTGCCATAGCAAATTATCACAACCTTGGTGGCGTAAAACAACAGAAATTTGTTGTTTATGTTATGGAGGCCAGATGTCCAAAGTCAAGGAGTTGACAGGACTGAACTCCCTCCAGAGGCTCTGGGAGAGAATCCATTCCTTACTTCTTCTATCTTCTGGTGGCTGCCTGGAATTCCTCTTCATTCCTTGGCTTGTGGCCACATTGCCCCAATCTCTGCCTCTGTCTTCACATTGTCTTCTTCTCTTTGTGTGTTCCTTTTCCTCTTCTGTCCATGTCTAATCTCTCTGTACCTCTCTCTAATAAAGATATATGTGACTGCATCTAGGCCCCACTGGATTATCCAGGATAAACTCTTCCTCTCAAGATCTTTAACTTAATCACATATTTGTCATATAAGATAATATTCATTCTTTTGCCATAAAAGGTTAACCTTTACAGCTTCCAGGAATTAGGAAGGAATAGATATTTGGAGGGGGGAGGGACATTTTTCCTGCCTACCACAAGTCCCATTCAAGTTTCTGAGACCTTAGTTCCCACAACTCTTTCTTCAGTCCTGTGAGCCACCCCCATATTCTCCCCATCCAGTAAATTCCCTCTTGGCTTAGGCTAGCATGTGTTGGGTTCAGTCACATGCACTGAAGGAGTCTTCCTATTGCCTGCAGCAGTGCTGGGCAGTGGAGGAGGCAGCCTGGTGCAGCAGACAGAACCCCAGCTTTTCTAATTCCGATGTGTCATGATCCTTCCAAATGTTAGGTTTAAGGACTTTTTTTTATCTTTTATGTTAGTTGTTTTAAACACTCTGTGTTATGGATTGACTCATATCCTTGAGAAAGATATGTTCAAGTCCTCACACACAGTCCTGTGGCTACGAATCCATCCGTAAAGAGAATCTTTGAAGATGAGGCCAAACTGAATCAGGGTGCAGTTTAATCCAACATGACTAGAGACCTTACAAGCAGAGGAAATCAGACACAACAGTAATAGGAGACAGAAGAAGACAGCCAGCCAAGGGACAGAGGTAGAGACTGAGTTAGGGATTGCAGCAAGGCATTACCAGAACACTACAGACTTCAGAAAAAGCATATCCTACTAATACCTTGATGTTGGGCTTCTAGCCTCCAAAATTATGACAATAAATTCCTGTCATTTAAGCCAACCAAATATTTTTCACTACAGCCCTGGCGGACAAAGACACTTTGTAATTATATTTATGGCGTGATGATCAGTTGAGTTTTTTTTTCAGTTGTGACCAAAAAATCCAACCTAAGAAGCAAAAACAAGCAAACAACAAATATTAAAAGTCTAGGGCTATATATTTTCAATGTATCATTTATGTAACCTAAAGCTTCTTTAAAAATTAAACTAAATTTAATTAAAAAGTCTAGAGCTAGATCAAGTACAGATCAATTTGGGGCTCTGATGATGCTGTTGGACTCCATCTCTTGGCTTTGCTTCCCCAGGGTGGCTACATCTCAGGTCTCAGATAGCAGTCACCTGCATTTTCAGGCTCACATCATCTAGTAACCACACCGGTGGAAGAGAAAGTTGGCATTCCTCATGGATAGGACAAAATTGGTCCTCACTGGGCCTGGTTGGCTTGACTTCTACCAAATGCCTACTCTTGAATCAATCACTGTGGTCAGGAGGATGAAATACACCAATAGGCTTATCCTGGGTCCTTCCTTTGCCTCTATAGTGGCACAGAGCACATGGATGGAAAAATGGAGGAGGAATGGTAGTCTAGAGGGAAACTGAGTAAGGTGATTTAAAGTAAGGTGAAAGTATACTGGGTGCAAAAGGAATTGATGTGTACCAAATATCATGACACCTAAAAATTCTATAAATCCTTTTATTTATGCAAATTAATAAGCCTGCCAAGTTTGTGATGAATAGATTGATTATCATGAATCACAGTTTTGTGAATTTAATATAAAAATTTATACTACCAATTTACAGAACAGAATTTTCAGAAATTAACTTGGATTGAAGGAGGTTGTGTGGATCTAGTACTTTTAGACAGGGTAAAATAGTCATACATTTAAATTATGCATGGCTCTGAATGAGGCAATAAGCATATAAATAGTTTATTTCTCCAAGTTGCTGAGGAAAACATCTTGTTACAGGTCCTCTCAATGATTAAACAAAATGTCATTTGAATTATTAGCTATAATAAATATTGTGATTCAAATCTAGAAATGTTCTTTTCTAGTATGAGGTTTGGTTTTCCATAGCAGTGGTCTCAAAACTTTATGCTTTCACCTCAACCAATTAAAATATGCCAATATATTATATACATTTTTAAACATATAAAAATATAAAACAACAAGATAAGTTAAAGATAAAATAATCAACACTTAAAAATACTTCTTTATTTTACCTGTTAATGGTCAAAAAAACTTTTTACTCTCACTGAAAAAAATGGTAATAATAATAAATTTGGTAAGACTGTGGCAGTTTGAGATTATTTATGAACCCCCAAAAAGATAAGGATTATATTTGTAAACCGGTCTGTTCCTCTGGATATGATACCATTTGATTGTATTAGACTCAGCTGAGATGTCTTTGATTAAATTGTGTTAAGATTAGGGCTTTGATTTGACCACATCAGTAGGGTGTAACTCAGGTTAAGTCCCTACCCGCTTGGTAGGTTATACAAATGGAACTTTCTTAAGAAGACACACAGTAGAAGATACACAGGAAGGGAGAGAGAGCTCCATAAACACAGCAGAGGAAAGAACTTTGATCCTGCAGCCCTGGGAAGAGAGAAGAGCCATTTGCCTGATATTTGCAGCTGAGCCCAGAAAGAAACAAGCCCTATGCCAGCCTGTAGATGAGAGAGAGGAAGGCTGACCTTGGCAGAGATCACCCGCCATCTTGCTTCAATACGTGGCAACTGACTTGAGTGAGAAAGTAACTCTTATGTTACCTTGTGTTGGACTCTTTAGGGCCTTGTAACTGTAAGCTTTTATCCCAAATAAATACCCTTTATAAAAGCCAACAGATTTCTGGTACTTTGTATCAGCACCCCTTTGGCTGGCTAATAAACTGATATTTTTACTTCATTAAAAATATTTGCTTAGCATTTTGTGACAGATGTGAAGTTTTGGTTTCTATGTCCAGTTTATCTTGCTATTTGGGTTTATGGCTGTCAGAGCTGAAAAAGATCCAGACAGAAGATGTGCACCATTGGCTCACTCACCAAATTACAATATTCATTTTTCAATCCTAGAAACCAATCATGCAAAAAGTTTTGGTTGAAATTTGACTAGTAAATTTCCATTTTCCTTGGAACTCATTTGTCCTCCAAACTAATTGAAAGTCATTGCATTTTTATGTTTTTAATAAATGAGTAAAGAAACAACTGAAAATCTTTATTGGAAGATTTTTAAACAGGTTAGAAAATTTTCTCTCTTAAATTTTTTAATGTGCAGATAGATAAGAATTTTTATGAGTGCCTCCATTTTATTGTTTTTAGCAAAAAAAAATCACCTAATGATGAAATGTTTCCAACTTCAAAATATTCTTTCCATAGCACAAGTTTCTTTTAAAAATCAATTACTCTCTCACTCATTGTAGTAATTTGAGGCTTTTATGAACCCCAGAAAAATCCTGTCCTTAGAGTTTATCCATTTCTCTGGGTGTAAACGTATTGTGGTTGGGACCTTTGGATTAGGTTACTTCTGCTTCTGTTAATGGCCTTTTGATTAGATTACTTCAGTGACCCGTGGTCCATGGTGTGTCTTAATCCTCTTGGTGTAGTCCTTTATAAACAGGATGAATACAAAGAAAGAGAAAACTGGAAGTAAGAAGCTGAAAGCGACAAGAACTAGAGAATAGAAAGACCAGCAGATGCTGACATGTGCCTTGCCATATGGCAGAGGGGTCAAGGATCATCAGCAGCCCATCTTCAGGGGAGAAAGCATTGCCTGATGATGCCTTATTTGGACACTTTTTTCAGCCTCGAAACCATAAGCTTGCAGCCTAATAAATCCCCATTGTAAAAGCCAACCCATTTCCGATATATTGTATTTCAGCAGTCTAGCAAATTAAAACACTCGTTATTAACATCCCATTTTACCCGTAAGTGAAAGACTGTGTGTGTACGTGTGTGTGTGCTCTTATGATCACTAAGATTCTACTTGTTTTCACAGAAAAAGACAACAAATTTGGACCAGTTGTCCTTATATCAAAGAAAAAGATGTGGGTTTTCAAGTTCAAGAATGTTCACCCAGGATAATGGGTGAACATCTATGTGGTCCAAAATTTTTAGTCACTACTTCTCATATTGTTACTATTACAAATATTCTGCTATATTTTAAAGGTCTTATTTTCATAAGTAGTTTTGTATAACATGCTGTGCAGCTCTGGCCTTAGTGTCTTTTCTACAGTAGCTCATCTATGAATGGCGCAATGAAGGAATTTCACGGGGGAAGGTAGCCATGGAACTGGACCTGGGAATCTTTCTTCTATTCCATTCAAAGCAGCCACTCTTCTGCGGCTCACTTAGACAGTTCTTCCAGAAAATACTGTTTTCATTAAAGAAGTCATATATTATTAAGAAGGTATCTTTTCTAGGCAAAAAGGCAGTTCTTTGTGTATTTCAGTATTGAAACAAAATATAGCCAATGTAATAAGCTGAGAAACATTTGAAACATTTATATTTTCATTCACTATACAGCAAATCTCCCACACAGTGTTATTTGTTCTAATGTATGTTTTTCCTGATAATCTTTTGCAATTTTTATTTTTGGTTAAACCAATTTTTATTTTTGGTTAAGCCTGACAGAAGGTACATTGATGCTTGTCTTCATTTTGTTTTCATGTACTATTTCTACTATAGCTGATAAGGACAAGAAGACAATTGTTTCCCCAAAGGTATGTTTTCTGCCATTAAGTAAGAAACCTAAGTGAATTTTAAACATTTACCATTAAACTGAGAGAAATTTTCTAAAGTAATGGAGTATTGCATGTCTTTAAACATCACAAAAAAAAAAAAAGAAAATAAGCAAAGAATTCGCTGTCCCCTCATTTTCCCTGTTATTGAGTCTTCAGGTACAGCCAGATGGAAGGTGTTTTGGGATACCAATGGTGTTTAATGCACTGGCTCCATGTACTCGGTAAACTGGGTGGAATCCTCTCTTTCTTGGGGCAATGATTTATGGCTCTGTGCAACATTCATTCACCTGTAAATATTTATAAGACCCTATTATGTGCTAGAAACTGTGCCATGTGCTGGGGACACTAAGATGACCTCATAGCAGGTGGTGTACTTAGCAGGTTTAAAAAAATAATAATCTGCAGTGCTCCGATAAGTGGCATAATAGAAGCCCATTCAAGGTTCTGTGGGGGCAAAGAGAAGACAGCCCTAACCTGCCTGGGGTGGGCAAGGAAGGTTGCACTGAGGCAGAGATGTGGAGGCTGAGTCTTCTAAAATGGTAGCTGGCTTTTCTTGAGTCATGCTAATTGTTGAGCACTGGACTAAGGGAATAATATGAACTAGGTTATTTAGGTCATTTTTTTTTTAAGTAGGGATTTGTCTTTACGTTCTCTATACCTGGTTTCTAAAGGTCTTGCCATTCCCCAGTATTTTTAGCCATCTCAAGGCACAATATGCACATAGGATGAGGATATCACTAATACTAATCAATGCAAATCCATATTTCAATAGTTTTATTGTAACTTTTGAAAGTTTTTGACTGACATTATCAAATCTGATTAAATCATTATTTTTAATCTTGTCAGTGTGGCAGACAGTATGAGCTCTTTTTAGGAAACGTGCCAGTGTTCTCCTTTTCTTATTAACAAGAGTAAGAACTTGTGGTTTCGTAGCTGAAGTATTTTTAATCTAGTTTAGTTTAAACTAGATAGTATAATATGTCAATCCACTTAACAGGATTGTGGCAGTTTGATATTATTTATGAATTCCAAAAAGAGATAATGATTATGTTTGTAAACTGGTCTGTTCCTCTGGGCGTGATACTCCTTTGTATTAAATTCAGAGGTGTCACTTTTACATTATTAAATCAACATTAGGGCCTTGATTAGACCACATCATTAGGGCATGCAGGGTTGAGACCTAGACCCCTTGGTGGGCTATATAAATGGATGCTCAATCAAGAACACAGAATAGTAGATACACAGAAAATGACGCAGCAGAGGAGAGAACTTGGTTTTGATGCTGGAGCCCTGAGGAGACAGGAGACATGTGCCTGATAGTTTACAGCTGACCTTGTGAAGAGAACAGAGCAGCTGAGAAGCCCTGAGCGACTAGCCTTATTCCAGCCTATGGCTGAAATTGGAAGAAGCTGGGCCCACAGAACCTCAAGAGGAGAGAGGAACGCTGAACCCTCACAGATATAGGCAGCCATCTTGCTTCAACTCGTGGCCAAAGACTTTGGTTGAGAAAATACCTCTTATGGTACCTTGAGTTGGACTCTTTAGGGCCTTGGGACTGTAGGCTTCTACCCCAAATAAATACCCCTTATAAAAGCCAACAGAGTTCTGGTACTTTGCATTTGCACCCCTTTGGCTGACTAATACACGGACACACTGAATGTATCACAGTACATTAAAGACAACAAGCCGCTGTCTGTTCCTTTGTATGGGAGAGTGCCCACTCTACTCGTGGTACTTTGCAAATGGTGTGTAACTCATGACTGTCTGACATACGGACCAAGTATGGGTGCCAGAGTAAATCTATATGTTTGCAAAAGTCAATCTCTAATTTTGGATAAAATAAATAAAAATAGAAGTTCTAATATTCTTTTCCCTTGCCCTCTAGGGAGCACGCACCCCACTTTGGAGAGCACTGACTTCACAGTGTAAGTTGGTTGATTAATTGCTGTAGTAGTTGGTTTCTCTCAGCATCTGTCTCCTGCTTTTCCTGCCATCATTAGCTTAACTTTCTTTGGGGTATTTCCAGGGGTGAGTCCTCACTGGCTTAAGGCAGTCAACCCAGTCCTCTCCCCAGTGATAGTGATTGCTTTGGGGTGACAAGAAACTCAATTTGGGCTTTGACAAACATGAATTCTAGGGCTTTTGTTCCTAGGAAAGGCTCTCTCCCTTCCCCAGACCGTGGAGTGCAATAGTGGCACTGCAGCCAGTTTAGGATCCTGAGAACATAGTTCTGAGCACCCCCATGTTTACCCTGGGGATGTAATGAGACTGCTGAAGGCAGAGTGGAGAGACAGCAAGAAATTGGATCCTTGGTGACCTGATCTGAGCCCCCAGATGAAGGCATTCCTCAAGCAAGACCTATCCCCAGACTTGTTTTAAGGGCCAATGGATTCCATTTAATTGCTTAAACCCATGCAAGTTGGCTTTTGTCATCGGCAAACAAAATTTACTCACTGATATAACTGTCAACTACTTCATGTAGTTTGTTATTTCTGCTTGTTTCTTTTGTTTTTGTTTTTGTTTTTTTGTACCTTATTATAGAGAGTTGAGTTAATCATACTCTATAGTATCACTAATATCTGCAGCATCCCTCTTTTGAATTATGTCCTTAGTAGCTCACTTTAACTACATGCTTACTAGGTACCAGGCACTTTACATGTATTAACACATTTAACCTGCACAATAATCTTATGAAATCAGTACTATTATTATCCTCATTTTAGAGAAAAGGGGCCTTAACTTCTCTGTTAAGTAAAGGCCCCATGGTTAGGCAGCAAGGAGGAAAGCCAAGACTTACTATCAAGGCAATTTGAATCAAGGCAATTTGGCTCCTAAGCCCATACTCTTAATTGCTATGTTACACCAGAAAGGCTACACTATCCACATAGTAACATTTGGCATTGTCCAACTGTCTAATATTTGCCACTATGATGAGGGTAAAGTGATATTTGCCACTTAATGCATAACTCTGGACAAATTACCTAACCTCCACGAGCCTCAGTTTCCTCATCTGTAAAATCAAGTTCCTTATTTTTAAGGTTGTTGTCAGTTTAAATAATACCAATGACTTTGAGCATCTTTTCTATTCATATTAGCCATTTGGGATTCCCATTTTGTGAAATACCTGTTCATACCCTTCATCCATTTTTCTATTGGGTTTCCTTTCTTTTTTCTTATTAATTTGCAGGGGTCACATATATACTTCAGTTATGAGTTCCATGTCAGTTTTAGGTACAGCATATCTGCTAATTTATCATTTTGTTTATGGTTCCTGTATTTGTTTCCTAGCTGCTCAAACAAATACCAAATAATGGGTTGGCTGAAACAACAGAAATTTATTAACTTACAGTTTTGGCGCTAGGAGAAGTCCAAAATCAAGGCCTCAGGAAGACATTGCTTTCTCCCTAAAGACCGTGGCCTTCTGGGGCTGTCTGACAACAATCCTTGGTCCTTGGCTTCTCTGTCACATGGCAATGCACATGGCAGCATCTTCTTCTTTCTCTTCTGGGTTCCATTGACTTTCAGCTTCTGGCTGCTGCCCACGGCTTCTTTCTCTGGTCCAACGTCCTTTGCTTATAAAGACTTCAGACATACTGGATTAAGGTCCAACCTCATCCAGTTTGGGAACATCTTAACTAATAACATCATCAAAAGTCCTGTTTACAAATGGGTTCACACCACAGGACCAGGGACTGGGACCTGAACCTGAACGTGACTTTGTGGGAGACGTGATTCAGTCCCCAACAATGCCTTTGATTAAATAGGAATCTTTAATTTTGATGGAATCAAAACCATCAAGTGTGCCCCAAATGTTCTGGAGAATAAAGACATGAAAAATTGTGTACATCATAGTTCCCTACTAGAGCACAGTGCCTGGCACAGAGTGGCTGGTGGAAGGCATTCCCTACTCCTCTGGTTTCTATCAGATGAGTGAGTGGTCTGACTGGTGACCTTGAAAGAGGAACTTGGCATGTGGCTCAAACCCTCAATTTGGGGGAGCAGTCCTGACCCAGGAGGCATGTGTTTTCTGCTTTTCCATGCAGTCAGTTTTACACAAGTAGGTTTCCAGCTCTGCTTGTGACTGGATGGGAACATCCAATTCTGGGGTGAAGTAAGAGCAAGGTCACTGTCCCTGCAGATGTGAAGGCATGGCCACCATTCCAGCTTTTACCAGGGACAAAGGGGACATTTTGCTGTCAGTGAGACTCCTGCACATATGTCAACTGATTCTGAACTTGCATGGGAAATATGGGTGCTATTTTGAGGTCCCCCTAAAACCTCAACAACAGTAGGCACTTAACAAACCTTAGTAGAAGAGTGAATATGATAAGTTCAGAGGACAGTGAGAAGACAGGCCTGATTCTAGCAAAGGCAGTAAGTTTAAATCAGTAAGCAAGAAAATATGGCAATTGGCTGCAGTGCAGACTAGGAGAGGGGAGCTTGGAGATGGAGGACAACCAAAGGTTTTCCAGAATCCCTGAGTGAGAAAGCATTAAGGTCTGACCTAGAAACATGGAAATGTGAATGGGGATGAAGGGATAGGTATGAGGTCTCAAATGGGAAACTGACAGCATGTGGTGATCACCTGGGGCTAGGAAATGGAGATACGGTTTGGAGGCCACTACTGGTAAAACGGGGGCAGGGGTCTGAAGGTGACAGGTAAGCAGGCTAGGGGAGCTGGTGGGGAGTGGGGCACAGCCTTGGGTACGTTCAATCAGAGATGCCAAGTGGATTTGTTCACTAGGCACCAGGGCAGAAGACTGAAAGTAAGCCAGAGAGGGGAGTTGAGAGCATTTTGGAGTCAACACCATCAGAGAGGGAGCACACATTTGAAGGCGGCTGGGGAGAAGTGGGTGGAGATGGGAAGCATGAAAATGGAGGATAACTGGGATGACAGGGGTAGGAGCAGGGACACAGGTGAGGGGTAGGACGTGGATAAGAGGGGACACCGTCCGGGATCCCAGGGAAACATAAGATGAGGCTGCCGGCAATCGCTAGAGTCAGGATCTTTTCAGCAGAGCGGAGCGGCAGTCACCTTGCCCCAGAAAATGCATTTGAACCCAAAGCAGCCTTTCCCACGCCGGCTGGACTTCCGGCCCCTGCGCCCACTTCTTCGCGCCCGGCTGCGGTGACACCTTCAGGTTGCGGGGACCACTCTGCACTCCGAGCCCTCATTCCTTCAGCTATGGGGCACGATTCCGGCTTCCCGGCCGCCAGGCGCCTTTTCCTCCAGGTTTCCGCCCCAGCGCCGGCTCGTAGCCCCCCGCGGTACCGCCCACCTAGCCACCGCCGCAGCCAGCGCCCAGAGCCCGCGCTAGCAGCCGCAAGGCAGCGCCCCTCCCCGGGGTGGGGTTTCGGCTCTTTATCCCGCTTTCCACCCCCTCCGCCTTTGTTGCAGTGTCCCCCGGCTCGCCCCCTCTCTGCTTCGCCTCTACCACCTCGGGGGAGGGGTGCTCAGCTAGGGGCCGCGCGGCGCTGGGACGCCCTCGGGCTCCCCAGAGCGGGGGGCGGGGAGGAGGAAGGGGTTCGGGAGCCAAGGGGACCGCTG
>JAQZBX010060457.1:0-17300 GCA_029593785.1 Cabassous unicinctus | reverse complement strand
AGATATAGACAAGTTTATCATAAAAGTTATATGGAAAGGCATAGGGCCCTATAATTGCTAAAAATCTTGACAAAGAAGAGTAAACTTGGAGGAATTACTCTACCTAATACTAAGGTTTAATATACAGTTATGGTAATTAAGGTAGTATGGTATTAGTGGAGGGATACACACAGAGATCAATGGAAGAGAAGAAATGACTTAGAAATTGACCCACACAAATAGATTTAATTTATTTTTACAAAGATACAAAACAATTCATAGGAGGAAGGATAGTCTTTTCAAGAGATGGAACAATGAAACAATTGGCCATCCTAGGCCAAAACAAACAAACAAACAAAAAAAACAAAAACAGAAACTTGACCTAATCTCACACCTTAAACAAAACTTAATTCAAAATGGATCATAGACAAATGTCAAATGTAAAACTATAAAACTTTTAGAAAACATCTGAAAAAATGTCCAGAATCTAGGTTTAAGAATATAATTCTTAGAAAACCCCAAAAGCACAATACATAAAAGGAAAAACTGAGAAATTGGATTTCATCAAAATAAAAATCCTTGGATCTGTGAAAGGCTATGTGAAAAGGAGGAAAAGACAAGCTATAGACTGGGAGAAAATATTTGCAAACCATATATCTGGCAAAAATTAGTACCCAGAATGTATACAGAACTCTCAAAACTCAATAGTAAAAAAAAATTCAATTAGGAAATGGGCAAAAGACATGGATAGATA
The DNA here is from genome assembly GCA_029593785.1 of Cabassous unicinctus. Taxonomy (NCBI): domain Eukaryota; kingdom Metazoa; phylum Chordata; class Mammalia; order Cingulata; family Chlamyphoridae; genus Cabassous; species Cabassous unicinctus. Next base: position 16,567 of record JAQZBX010060457.1, on the reverse strand, counting down.
TTCCTCCAAAGAGGCTATTTGGATGGCAAGCACATGAAAAGATATTCAACATCATTAGCCATTAGGGAAATGCAAATTAAAATCACAATGAAATATCACTTCACATCTTTCTGAATGTTTAAAATAAAAATATTGACAAATGCTGCTGAGGATATGGAGAAATCCATACATTTGCTGGTATAAAATGCTACAGCCAGTCTGTAAAATTGTTTGGCAGTTTCCTAAAAAACGAAACTTGCAACTACTATAAAACGCAGCAATTACACTCCTGGGCATTTATCCTAGAGAAATGAAAAGCTTTGTTTATGCAAAAACCTGTACATGAATTTTCATCTCAGTTTAACTTGTAATAGCCCAAAACTGCAATCAGTCCATATACCCTTTGACAGGTGAGTGACCAAACCGTTACATACATACTATGGAATACCATTCAGCAATAAAAAAGAAAAAACTATTGCTACATACAACAACTTGGATGAATCTACATGAACCTACACAGTTTACAAAATTGTATAGAACTTACTATACTCACACATACACGCACACACACAAATACAAGTAAAACCGAGGAAATCTGAGTACTACCAGTGGGTTGCATGATTATCAGTATCCTGGTTGTGAAATTGTACGAGAGTTTTATAACATGTTACCATTGGGAAAACCCAGCTGAGTGTACAAGGGAATTCTCTGTCTTATTTCTTAAAACTGAATGTGAATTACAAGTATCTTAACTTTTTTTTTTTAAGTGGCTGTAAAAAGCCACTTAAAATCCATTCATTTTTACATCCTCATGCTTTATTTATATAGGATAGAGAAGTAATATTGCTGCTCAAAAGGCACGTTTTTATTTATTTTTAGGCATATCTATATTTATTTTGGAAATGGCTATGCCAATTCACATTTCAACCATAGTATATGGGAATGCCAATTTCCGTGCATCTTTCTCAACACTTGGTATCCACATTCTTTTTAATTTTTACTAACTCAACGTGTGAAACTGATAGCTGTTTCTCTGATTTACAGTTCCCTGCTAGTGAATTTGAACATATTGTCTAATGATTATTGGCCTTTTGGATTTCCTTTATGTTACATTCCTATTCCCATTCAGGTACTTTCATTGCACAATATTCTGTAGAGTCAGAAAACTAGAAACAGCCTGAATGTTCTAAAATTGACTGAGGTGATGACAGCACAACTCTGTGATGAAGATGAGAGCCACGGGGACACTTTGATGGGACTGTACAAAGCATGGGGCTGTATAACACAATGAATCCTGTGGTGGAAGAAGGACTGTGGTTAACAGAACAAATAGGAGATCATTCTCTCATGAACTATAACAAGCATATAATACTAATACAGGGTGTCATTAACCGGGTAGGTTGGGGGCAAAATACACCAAATGTAAGATATTGACTATAGTTAGTAGTAATGTTTTGACGATGCTCTTTCATAGTTTGTAACAATTGTTTCACAACAATGCAAGGTGGTGGTGGTGGTGGGGTGATGTATGGGAGCCCTGTATGATGATATGCGTGTTAGTTGTGTAAGTTCACAACTTATACTATACACTTATTGTTTATGTATGTTTGTGTATGAATGATAAACTTCGATATAAAAAAAGTTTAAAAAAACAAAATAGCCTGGATGTTCAACTTTTAAAATAACAGTTGAATCAACTGTAATAGAGCAATAAGATGAACTATTTTGCAGATATTAAGACAAATGTGATAGATTTATAGACATTGACCTAAAGGGATTCCAGTAATATATTGGTATGAAATAAAAGCAAGTTGCAGAGAAATATATATAGTAGTCACTTTTTTTCAATGACAAAATATCCCCTCTCCCAACATGTGAAAGAGTGTTTTTGAGTGTATATGTGTTTATGTATTTTCAAAAGCCTTCCAATAATTTTTGAGGGATATATATAAAGCTTGTTGCCTAAGATGGGGGGGGAGGGGAAGATGAAATTCAAGGAAAATGAAAAATATTACTCTTGGAATAATATTATATAAAAATGTATAATGTAAAAGTCTATAATATTATTGTAACTATGTGGAAGATAAATATATGGACAAGGACTAAAGGTAAACATATACAAATGAAAAAAATTAATTAATTAGATAATTGGTATATGTAGTAGATTGAGTTGCTGGCTCCAGATCTTCACGCCATCCTATATCCATGCCCTTTGCCATTTGCTCTGCAGTTCCTCTCACGAACAGGTCATAGTATATTTCCCTCCGCTTAACTGTGGAGTCATCCTTAAAATTTTCTTTGGCCAATGGAATAAGGCAAAACTGTCAGTGTGCCATGCCAAGCCTAGACCTCCATTTTGCTCTTGTACCTCTGCGATGCCATGAGTAGAACATGCCTGAGCTGGTCTGCTTGTTCCTGGATAAGGAGAAGAGGTATGTAGAGCAGGGCTCCCAGTCAAGTTCAGCTTGCTCAGCTGATTAAACAGTCTACCCACAGACACATGAGTAAGCCCAGCCAAGATCAGCAGAGTCACCCAGCCACGCCTGGACCAGACTGAATGATGCCCGAGCTACCCAAGGATGCATGAGTGAGCCCAGCCAAAATCAGCAGTGCTACCCAGCTGAGCCTGGCCCATACCAGCCAACTCTAAGCTATACTGCGGATGCATGAAAAAAATATATTTATTGTTATGTACCACTGAGATTTCATCATTGTTTGTTACACAGCATATGGTTACAATGCCAAACCATGGTAGAAATGGAGGTGTGCTGCCTATATGCCCCATTAAGGAAAGAATTGTTGCAGGGGGTACAGTTGGCACAGAGCTCCAACTGTCAGCTCCTTCAATGTCTGCTTTAGCTGCAAAGATCTGCCTTGCCCAAGGCAACACTCTTTTTGGGATCACCTCCATTTGGTGAATGGAGAAGGCTGGGGTATAAAGGCCCATCCATTTCAGTCCTTCTGTATTGATCCTGATGACCAAAAGGCACTCAAGAGCTCCTCTCGGGCTTGGCCCGGGCCATGTGTGGTCTGTGCTGCAGCTCCACATCGTCCTGCTCCCAATTCTGCTTCCTTCTACATCTTTTCACAGATCTTGATCTCTTTTAAATATCCCTGAGAAACGCTATCCTAATATCTACCTCCAGAGAAGTCAAACATGAAATTTTAACCTTATATCTTCAATAAATTAAAATAAACATAAAGCACAGTGATTAATATTTATTAATCTGATATTATTTTGTATTTGTGTTTGTTATATTTATTAATATTTGTTACTGGTTTTATATTTATTTATTCATCACTGATATTTACTAATCACTCAGGATCTGTTATAACAATTTATAGAAGAACTTGTAAGAACAAAGCAGGACTTCAATGCTGAAGTAGAATTGGTGTTCCACAGGATATCATAACTGGAGCTCAGGGAGAGGGCTCATGGCAGAAGCCCTGTTTTAAGAACTAGGACATAAGATGAGAGGCTGATCAGAACACTGGGGCATAAACACCCTCCAAAGCTATCTTCACACTCCACCCTCTCAACATTTACTTGTCTTCTGTTCTATTTCCATCTGACCACCACTATCCTTATGTACTTGTTGCAATGGAAAACATGCCCAAATTCACATAAAGTGCTAGTGACTGAATTTCTTTACCTCTTTTGGAAGCACTGGCATTTTAATATAGGAGTCCTGAGACACCACAACTTAATGCCAAAGTAATAAGAATACATACACATATGTGTGTGTGTGTGTATACAAACACAAATATATATATATAATTTACATATTTATATATATAAATTCCAATGACTAGGCCTCCACCCCCCACCCCAGATTAATTGAATTAGAATATTTTAGAATAGGGTCCAGCATCTGTTCTTTTCATATCTCCACTGGTGATTCTAATATACAGTGAAAATTAAGAATCATTGATTGAAACATGAAAGGGAAAAAGCTTTCCCATATAGGGGGTTCTCTCAGAAGAAGGAATATATGTTTTTGTGCAGTTATATTTAGCTGTACCACACTAAACCTACTAAGACCAGAATTTTCTGATCTAATGAAATCATTGCATTAAAATCATCATAAAGTTATCTGAGATTCATTTTTTGTCAGTGGACATCCATTCATTTTTTTTTTTTTATCTTCAGTGACTTTCTCTTTTAGGAACAATCCCTCCCATACCTGATGGGCCAGCCAATCACTTGATCCTGACTCCACAGCTGAAAGAGTGAGCACATGTCCCCAGGTGGCCAAAAGGAGTACACCAGCCCCAAGACACAGTGAATGATCCAGGGTTGAACACGTGACTCAAATAAGATTAATTAGAGTTCATTCAGGGGGATTCATATAACCAGTGGGAAAAAGAGGGCCCTACTCCTTCTGAGGTGGCAAACACCAATATACTTGGAAACCCGGAGTAAGCATGCTCACCCATTGCTCTCTCCAGTGTGCCACTGTAAATTTAAGAAAGCGGTATAGATATTTCCTTTTCCAATGATAAGAATTATGCTGCCATCAGCCACTCCTTCACTTCAGTTAGAAGGAAAGGCAGTTACAAGCAGTTTTGGCTTCAAATTTCCTTGCCTATCCCTGCATGCATTTTGATAGAAAGATCTTGAAGAAAACCTCAGTTCTCCATTTTACTGTAGAGACAGTGCCATAGTAACTTCATACTCTGAAGTTTTCCAAGTGAAAACTTCCTTATGTTGAAATGAACTGAAGTTCCTAAGTTGCTAGCCCTCATCAGAGGGTGATAGCGGGTCAAAATTGACAAATAAGAACCTCTAGCTCTCTGGGGAAGGGTTTCTCAACCTCAGCATTACTGACATTTTGCATGGACTGAGTCTTTCTTGTTCATTATAGTATGTTTAGCAGCATCCCTGACCTCTATCCACTGGATACAAGTAGCATACTTCCAGTCACAACAATCAAAATTGTCCCCAGATATTTTCAGATGTCCCCTGGGAGGTAAGATCATTCCCACTTGAGAGCCACTGCTCTAGGGAGCCACTCTGTTGGAAGGTACAACAGAAGAGAAATTACCATTGGCTACAGCATTATAAAATATCTATATTACAGCATTTTCCGACCTAACCCAATGAGTAAAACTTTAATTGCCTTGATTCTGTAGTATAAAATTATACCCCAAAATCCAATTTAAATATGATGGTAAAAACAGAATGCTTACTCACTGTACTAATTTGTTTTAAAAATAACTCCATCTGGCACATACCTTTGCTAATGATACATACTTTAAAAGTATAATGGGAGAATTAGTACTGAGAAAGTGCTTTAAAGATAAGACCATATTAAAATTGTGAGTGGTAGCTTTTCAACCTATATTCTTCTGAAAATGTATTTTACTGGGAGTTGTTCAAAATTTCTAATCATAAAATGTCTACTCATCCTCTCCCAATTAGTAGATATTGCAGACGCAGGGCTGGCTGTGGTGCTATGTTTATTGGTCCTTGACAGTTAACACTCATAAAATTTTTGTTTGCAAAATGTGATATTACAGGTCATAGCTAATTCAGGTTCTTCCCCAAGCCGTGCTGGGACCGTAATGAGAGGGCACAAAGGGAAGAGAAGAGAGAAAAGATCAGATGTGGCCTAAGCAAGGGGCACTAAGATGGTGGGTAGCCAGAGGACCAAATTCTAGTGCTAGGAAACGCTTGAATCAGAATCCACCCAGTCACGTATTCTTGAGATCGGAAAGGATGGCAGTGCCATGGTTCTGAGAAGTGGATATGACAGTGAAGGTCTCCAGACATGAACGGAGAATGTAAGAGAATTTATACTAAAGGTTGGGGTTGATGGGAATCTTTGGGGCTCAAGGCTCTTCTCAAGTTCACAAGATACAGAGATCAGAAAAGTAAGACTAATTCTGGGTCCATCCTGCTGGTGAGAATGAAGCTCCTGATACACTCCAGGGGGTCAGATCTGGTTCAGACACTGGGAAAGGCTGAGGTTTCTGGATAAAAATGTTCAGAGGCTGTGCCTGAGTGTGCAGGCTAGCCCTGGATACTCATTAATATGTTCTTGCACTTCATGGCCCAATGGCGTGTTGTTAGTAATTTGAAACATGCCTCTGTGTGGAGTGGCTTATCAGAGAAGATCCTATACTCACCAAGACAGTGAAACAAAAAATCTGAGTGAATGCTCCTAACCACAAATTTAAACACCTTTCTTTAGACACCAAGTTCCTACCATTATGGACATAAACAGAAATGTAGAGATGGCATTATTTGAACTAAGGAGAAAGGGAAGTAGAATGTATCTGGCAAGGGCCTACAGAATAAAGAATTCATCCCAACATTTCAATCAAGAGACAGGGGGAGTTGCAGGCAAGGTTAAGGGGAAAAACAAGGGATTTTGAAGCCATTACCTTCCCTAGAGGCAAAAAGATGCAAGAGGATAAAACTAGCATTCTAGAAGCTCCGTGAGAGGTGGAGCCGTGGCACTGTGGCTCTCTGGTGGAAGCTAGAACCATAGAGACAAAGCTACTGCCAGAGATTGGGATTCAAAGCAGGGAGGGAACATGGAAGAAACAGATTGACCTCTCTCTCCTTTCTCTTTTTCATCTGTTGCTGGTGCTTCCCACTGGCCAAACTCTACCTGAAGTTACCTGGTAGGGGAGACTGGGTGTTGGGGTCTACAGAAATTAGCCTTCCATGTTACAAATCAGAGAAGATAATGTCAGAGGATAGACTTGGATGGGCAGGAAAATACTGAAAATCAGTACAGGGATAAACATTTATTGATCACCTACTCTAAGAGGCAGAAACTGGACCAAAAATTTATCTCATTAAAGTCATATGTAGATAGAATTGGCAGGGTGATCTGAGGAAACATAAAAGACACCTTTCTCCAAATATTTTCCCAATCAATGTGAAATCTCCACCATCCAATAAGATTTGGATTCATATTAGTGCCTTGATAATCTTCTGGAAGAATGACTTGTTGTATAGGTAAGCAACAAATTTTGGCAAAATGTTTTCCAAGCACTGCTCTTGAGTTTTTCATCTCTTTTATGGATGCCATCCAAACAGTTATTTAATGGCAAGTGTTTATTGATTGGGTCAAGAATCTCATCTTATACGGGCTGAATTGTTGCTTAAAATGAGGAAGAAATTATGGGGAAGATGGTGGGGATGGTGATAGCTGTTTTCAAATACCAATGGATTCTCAAGTGAAAGAGTATTTGGATTCCTTCTTTACAGCTATGGGGCTTATAATAAATGTTGCAAATTAACGGCCCCTAGAGTAAAGCTAGCTATAGATGTATTGTTTGGCTCTCAGAGTGTTGGCTCACAGAGTTGGTTGCCAATTTAAAAATCAGGAAAGGCCACATAAAAATAAACACATGAAAAAATGTTCAGCATCACTAGCAATTAGGGAAATGCAAATCAAAACTACAAAGAGATATCATTTCATACCTATTAGACTGGCCACTATTAAAAAGTTGGAAAACCGTAAATGTTGGAGAGGATATGGAGAGATAGGAATGCTTATCCACTGTTGGTGGGAATGTAGAATGGTACAGCCACTGTGGAAGACTGTTTGGCAGTTCCTAAGGAAGTAGAATATAGACTTGTCATGTGATTCTGGCAATACCATTACTAGGTATATACCCAGATGAACTGAGAGCAGTGACACGAATAGACATCTGCACATGAATGTTCATAGCGGCATTATTCATGATTGTCAAAACTGGAAATAACCCTCGTGTCCATCAACTGATGAATGGATAAAAAAACCTGTGGTGAATACACACGATGGAATATTATGCAGCAGTAAGAAGAAATGAAGTAGTGAAGCCCATGACAACATGGATGAACCTGGAGGACATTATGCTGACTGAAGCAAGCCAGACACAAAAGGACAAATACTATATGATTGCACTATTATGAACTAAATATATTATGTAAACTCATGGGATTAAAACCCAGAAAACAGAATGAGGGTAGAAAATAGAAAGCTGAAGGTTAATCTGCACAGAATTGGTTAAAAGGTTATTTGTAAATCTTTGGAAATGAATGGAAATGGTGAGAGCACATCATGGTGTTTGTAACTAGCAGAGCTATTATATGGGTATGACAGTGGCTGAAAGGGTAAGTCTAAGGACATGTATATTACTTGAAGGAAAGCTGAAAAAAGGAAACATAGGACTGTATAACATAGTGAAACCTCATGTAAAATATGAATATGGGTGATATTGCATATAAAAGACTGTTTTTACAAAATACAATTATACTAGAGAGAAGGAAACAGAATAGCAGCTATATAAGGCAGTGGAAGCATAGAGAGATTGAGAGATGATGAGTTTTGTTTAGTTGGTTGGTTTTTGTTTCTTGTTTTTATTATTATTGGAATAATGAAAATGTTCTAAAAGTGATTGAATTGATGAATGCACAACTATGTGATTATACTGAATACCATTGATTGTATACTTTGGATGGATTTATGCTTTATTAATATGTATTAATAAAATTGATTTGTTCAAAAAAACCCTCAAATTCTGGTTTCCTTGAAAAAAAAAAAAAAAAAAAACCAGAAGATCTGGCCACATTGTACCCATATTTCTCCAAAGAAACAATGTACAATAGCCTGAAACCTGGCATGCTCTCCAGTTTACACGGTCCCTCTCCATCCCTATTGTCTTCACTATGCCAAGGCCATATGCCAGATGTCATTTATTACAATACTTGAGCTTTTTAATTTGAATACGTGAATTGCTTAACTTGTGGGCATTAGCTGCCAAGCCTCTCTCAGCATGTGAGCTTGAATCTCCTATATCAGAACTAGGATCCAATGGTAAAGCCATGAGACACAGATTTTCACCTGATAATAAGGTTGAGCTCTCCAGAGATGATACTGATTGCCATGGGTGACAGTGAGTTCACTATCTCAGGATTTCCAAGCGAAATGGGATTACCAGTTCCTAGCAACTCTAAAGAGGGAATTTAAGCATTGGATGATCATTCTTAAAATTCCTTCTACCTTAGTTTTCTAGGGCTGCTGTAACAAAGTCCCACCGACCAACTGACTTAAACAACAGGAATTGATTGTCTTGCTGTTTTAGCGGCTAGAAGTCCAAAACCAAGATGGCAGCAGGATCATGCTGTAGCATTCTGGTGGTGACTTGCCCGCAATCCACAACTCAATCTCTCTCTGTCACATGGTGACCTTTCTCCCAGTCTATCTCCTAATTACCGTGTCCAAATTTCCTCTGCTTACAAGGACTCCAGGCATATTGGATTAAGGCCAAACTGATTCAAGTTGGCCCCATCTTAATTAATAACATCTTTAAAGATCCTATTTACAAATGGTTTCACATCCACAGGACCAGGGGTTAGGACTTGAACATGTCTTTGCAGAGGGCATGATTCAATCTATAACACCTTCCCTTAGATTCCATTGGAGTTTAGACTGAGACCTGCGTTTAGTCATAGACTATTTCCCATTCATCTCTGTATCTATCACAGGAACCAGAATGTGGTTAAAGCATTTTGTGATCCATTAACTGTGCCTTATTTCAAGGCCATGATGGCTGAAACTTTTTTTTAATCTGGGAAAGATGATATATTAAGTTATTGCTATTCATTAACAAACCAATAACCTTATTTGATTAGTCAGATAGAAAAACCCAGGAGTCATGAAACTCAGAACAAATAATGTCTGAAAAGGCATAAAGAAGTGAACTCTACAATGCTCAGAGAAGCCCCCCACAAGTAATATTTATGTCCTAACTATTTTACAAAGAGATCACTCTAGTGAGTTACACAACAGGGTCTTGCTGTGCAGGAAAAACAAAAAAAAGTAGACTGTGTTGGGATCAGCAGAAGAGAAAGTAGGAAGATAATTCTACTAATGGTGCAAAAACTCTGGGGTGTGGCTACCTCTGAGACTCTGATTAAGGTCAGTGACTTACAAAATACTTGACTCAGTTTAGCAAATATATATTGTGTGCCTATTGTATACATGCCAGCCTAGAAAGAAAATAAGAAATTGAGTGTCCCTGTGAAGAGCTTAAGGTCCCTTTTGTTTCATCCATCTTTGAGACAAGATGCTGACATGGGACATAGGCCAACACCACTATTTGCCCTTCTTACAGCATCTAGCTTGGCTGTAGTCATGGAAGATACAGTTTCATGAGCAAAGAAGTTAAAAAAAAAAAAACTGTAAGGTTCACATAGGCTGGACTCTTTGAATTTCCTCTTTTTAGAATTTCCCTCTTTTGAAATTTTTCTCACGTCACTGGTAAAGTAAAATGGTCCTTAGGTTCCTTTGGGTAGTGTCTTTACGTTTCTTTTTTTTCCTGCCTTTTCTTGTCATAGGATTCATAAGATATCAAGGACCAAGGCAAAGTTGTAGCCTATGCAGAAAGAGGCCAAGGAAGTGACTTGACTTCTTTTCAATCTAGACCACAGAGCAAAAGGAATTTTTGAGCCTCAAATATGGTCCAGCCCAGCTCACCTGACTAGACTTTCCAAATAAGACTTTGGAGTCAACATCTTAGTCTGCTTAATTCTTCTCTTGGACCACGATAGTCCCATTTTCCACAGAGCACTATCCTGCTTTGTGACAGTTTTAAATTATTTATGAATCCCAAAAAGAGAAAGTTTATATTTGTAAACTATTCTTCTGGGTGTGATACTTTTTGTGAGTATATTGGATTTAATTGAGGGGCCCTTGATTAAATAACCTGCTAAGATTAGGGCTTTGATTCGACCACGTCAGTAAGGCATGACTCAGGTTTAGTCCCTGCACACTTGGGCTGATACAAATGGACACTCACTCAAGAAGACACATGGGAAGAGAGAAAGCTCTGTCATTTTTGATCCTGGGGCTCCAGGGAGAGAGGAACCATTCACCTGATAGTTTGCAGCTGAGAGAGAGGAAGCCCTGAGAGACAAGCCGCATGCCAGCCTACAGCTGAGATCAGGAAAAAGCTGTGCCCACAGATCCTTAAAAGGAAGAGGAAGCCCAGGAAGGAGAGACCAGGGAGAGGTCAGTGACCATCTTGCTTCAACACATGACAACTAACTTTCGTGAAAAAGCAAGCTTGAGTTGGACTCTTTAGGGCCTTGTAACTGTAAGCTTTTACCCCAAATAAATACCCTTTATAAAATCCAACAGATTTCTGGTAATTTGCAATGACACCCCTTTGGCAGACATGCTTTAAAGTTTTTCAGCTATTTTCCATCATGCTTAGACTAAAATCAAAATTCTTTGCCATAGCCTGCAAGGCCTTACATGACCCAACTCTACCTTGTCCTCCATTTACTGGCTCACTAAACTCACATTTACTGGCTCTACTCCAGTCCCACCAGACATGCCAAGCTCATACCTGCCTCATGGCCTTCCATGTGCTATTCCTCAGTTTGGAACACTTTCCCCCAGATCTGTCTGGCTGACTTTTTTTCATACTTCAGGTCTTAGTTTTAATGTCACCTTCTCAAAGAAGCCCTCTAACTACATACTTCTTGCACCCACAACTTTCTTTAACATTGCCGTGCTTTCTTTCCTTATTAGCACAAATCACAATCTATATGGGCTTATTTCTTTGTCTCACCTCCAGATTATAAGTTCTGTGACAGCCTGGACCTAGGGTGGTCCCATAGAGGGTTCTCAAATGTTTTATGGATTATAAACATTTTTCGTTTGCCAGGAGTATCCGTTTGCATATTTCCCATAAAGATGTATAGTAGGGTTTGTCAACAAATAATTCCACAACAACACAACCACCAGGTCTAGGTATAAGTTAAAAGGTGAAAGCTCCATAGAATAATACAGACATTAAATAGAAGAAAAGGTAATATTGGTTGGGATGAATCACAATATTCTGCAGGAAAATAACATTTCTTACGCATCTTTTAAAAGTGTGTTGGGTTGGAATAGGTAAAAAAAGAAGAAGATGACATGAAGAAAAATGAATAACAAAAACAAAAGATTAAATTCTAAGGCATGTTTAGAGATTACTATTAAACCAATGGAGTGAGAAAGTTCACAAGATTTTAAAAAGTTAAGTCATGCCTCTATACTGGAAAATCTGGAAAGGCAGGATAAAGAGTTTGAACGTATCTTATTAAATACTGGAAAGACATGAAAGATTCTAAACCACGGCAATGACACGATCAGTAATGTGATCTTTAGGAAAATTTGTGTTGCAAAAATATTTACGATGGATTTCAGGGGAGAGAGAAATGATAAAAGGCTATAACAATAATTTGAATGGCAGCATCAGATGCCTAAAATACAGTTTTGTCAGAAGATGAAATGAAGGTATCAATGTCAAAGAGACATACTGCAGACTGAACCTTATGGGTGTCTGGGATGATAAAAAAGGGAGATTTTTGTGAAGTAAATAATGTGGCTGATATACAGGGAAAAGGAGAAAAAAGGGGAAGCTGGGTTGGGAATAGGAGGTGCTGAGTTCTGCGACAGGCAGGTGGTTTGAGTTGCCTGAAGGAAATCCAGAAAGACATGTTCTACAGGCATTGGGAACTGAGTGTTCAATTTTGGGGGGAAATTGGATCGTGGAATCATCCTCTCTAGCAATAATAATGTAAAGTGCATAGAAGAGTTCACTGATAGAAAAACAGATTAACGAACAAAGAGAAAAGACAGAACCTTGAAGAGCATCTACATTTGGGGAGCAGACAGAGGAACAAGAAAACAAAGGAGTTTTGTCAGGTGGTTCCAAAATAGACTGAGCACCTGCTCTTGTGTCAGAAGTTCAAGTGCCTGACAATAGCATAAGTAAATGCATCCATTTATCTTCCAGCACGGTTCTTCCTGCGAGATTGCAGATGTCTTATTAATGCTACCCACAACATCCATTTCTTGTGGCTGCTTATTATTCATCTTCCAGTGACAGCACACTTGGCACTTGGTTAAACACTTGGGAAGACAGACTTCCTGCTGTAACAGATGCCAGGTAAAGGGAAACAAGGTGTACGCCTCGACCCTAAAACGAAGTCAAGATTTAGGATCTGGGTTTAAAGACATGAAATTACTTTCTTATGTGAAATATTTCCCCCTCAGAAGAATTTTTTGGAAGAAATTTCATTATTGTTCATTTACAGTAAAAAAAAAAAAATTCCACATGAATTATGAAATTTAATTTCTTTTTAAATTCAAGGTTTTATACTTCTCTACACTTCAGTTTCTATATGAGATCCATAGCCAGAAATGAGTGGAACCTACAAGTAAAAGGTGATCCAGGTTGGATGATAGAAGATTCCCAGTGATGATTCTAATTCTTACAAGCCAAGGACTTGTCTTTCTAGAAGTTGTTACTTCTACGTTTTCTTACTTAATCTTCAGGGATTAATAGCTCCAAAGTTAGAAGACATCAAAGGCTTTTCCTACCTCCCCAACAAACCTTATTTTATGCTCCTTAGACCAGTTGTCCTCAAGTGTGTTCTCACTACCAGCAGCATTGGCCTCACTTGGAACTTCTGGAATTTGGAAAATGCAAATTCTCAGACTTCACCCCAGAACTAGTGATAAGAAACTCTGAGGGTGGAGTCCAGCAATCTATGGTTTCACAAGCCCTCCCAGTGATTCTGATGCTCACAAAAGATTGAGAACCACTGTCTTAGACCAATGGCAAAAATTCCAAGGAGCATCCCATGGCCACAGGACAAAAGGTAAATTTAAGCCTCATCTGAGCATACGTTTTACAGAAGAGAAAACTGAAGATATTTCCACTGAATTCCATAGCTATCTCCACTTGGATCCTGTCTTCTATTTGGCAATGAAGTGATGACAGAATGGTGATCAATAGAACATATAAAGCTAATAAATTAGAAAGGGGTATGATTACAGTTTGAGTTAAAAATCTAAGAAAGTATAGTGTAGGAAAATAAACTTTTAAAATTTAATATTAGATCAAAATGTAGAACAGATAACATTAACATTCTCATATCAGAAAATGCCACGGAAACTTATGATCTTAAAAATACATATTTTTTCAGCACTTCCATTAAAATGGCCAAAGGTGGTGTTATTTTTTTATCACCACGTTCATGGGAATAAGCCTGATAAGCAATCCTGATGCTATTCTCTACTAATAGGAATTAGGGCTTCTCAGGGACTAAAATCTTAGCTAATAGTAGAGAAAAATCAATATGGGTATGGAACATTATGTCGCCTTTAAGCAAGAGGCTTTCAAAAACATCTCAGGAGTAATGCTGAGAAGACAAGGGAGATAGTTTAAAGGAGTACCCACTGGCCATACTGCGACAAGAGTAAGAATAGTTAATTGGAATAACTGATGTCTGTGGAAAGCAATGAGTCCATAATGATACTCAATGATTAAAATGTTTAAGGTATACAAAAATGTAATTGAAAAACAAAAAGGCATGTTTATTTTTCAAAAACATTTTAATAAAGAAGGTTATAGAGTTGACATACATAGACTGATTCTTTTATTTGATATATACTTTAATATATTTATGATTTTCTCTGTAGGTAGAAAAAAAAAAAGAACTACAGTGAGTTTTAAGACAAATACCTCAAGAAAACTTTGGAGATTTTTCTTGGTAGACCAAAAGCATGATCAGCGCCTATGGTTGCACATAATAGCCAGTAAGAGTCCAGTAGTAGGGGGGAAGCTGATGCATGAGCCAGGGATCCCAAGAGAAAATGCTGCCCACACTCACCCCAGAACCTGCTGGGTGCTTTATCAATAATGCTGAGAAGCCTATGCATTATGAAGTGAAGACTCACTGCCTGGGGCAAAGATTTGATGGCCTGAGAGCACCAAGTTTAAGGTGAGGCTTCAAACAACCCACTGACAGAGCTGCTGAACCTTGACCCTAAGGGAAAACTCAGACCAGAAAACATTAGCCCAGGACTGATTGAAGAGATCTAGAAAGATCCCATGTGTCAACCAAAAATCAAGTGGCTGATAACCGAGAATCTTTAAACTCAGCTGGTCTGAGAGTATATTATTTGTCTTTTCAATCTGGCAAGATGATGATAACTCTAGGAAAGTATAAAAAATGAGGAGTATACAAAACATGGAAGGCATCAAAGAAGTTTATAAATGATGACATGAACTCATTGTATCAATACTCTAATAAAGTGTAGGTATAATACATTACTTGCTTATTTGCGAAATTTTAAATGAAATTGGTAGAGATTTTACTGAAATATTTAGGAGAATTTGTCTAATTAAACTTGTAATAAGCACTTAAATATTTATGGTCAAGTGATTCATAAAATATGTTTAGATTAGTGGCAAAAGTAGCATTTGAATGTTTAGAAAAATTTAATAATTGATAAGATTTAAAAAGTGAGCATTAAAAAGGTACCAATCATAGTGTTTTCCCTACACAAAAGGTCCTTGGACACTAAAGATCCCAGGAACAATGTTCTTTTCTGATTTTTCCTAATAGGAATCTTGCCTCTCAATATCAGAGCATGCATCCAAGGATGGGGCTTTGATTTCTCCTTCCCTCTCCCAATTCCCAACAAGTTCTGTTGGCTTAAATTAACATTATTTTTGAGTAAAGGTGGAAAGTGGACATCTAACATGAAGAAAGCACTGTCCTCGTCCACATATGAAAATGAAGGTGTGTAAAACATAGCCCCAAACTTCTAGATCTCAGGGGAGAATGAGAAGAAAAAAAGAGAGATAAATGTGACAGTCTTTGACACATGCTATAATTCCATTTACACCTCCACCAAAATAAACATCAAATTGTTTATTGCACACCTAGTAGAGGGAACACGTTTCCTTTTGTGTCTCCTCCCTGCAACAGAAAAGCAAACCGGGTGCCTGATGTCTGTAACAAAGATTCAATCACATTTTCTTACTTTATGGGGTTGACATTTTCAACATTTTTCTTTAAAAGCGATAGTTGGGTCAGTCTGACTTGCTTTTCAGAACATCATAACTTGAACTTAGAGAAATGGTTTGAGTTGATAATAATGGCAAAGATGAAATCCCGTTTACAAAACTGCCATGCCAGAGAAAGCAAGTCTCCTCTCTGACAGCCCTAATCAATGTGTTAGCTACTCCACACAATACTCAATCTGCCCACAGAAATGTCCCTGTACAATGAAGGTTTGTGAACAGATAATATCTTGGAGTCTGCTGTAATGGGATTTGACAAGAGCCAGGCACTTTAGGCAGGCTCAATCAATGTTAATTGAAGCAGAAGTGATTCAAAGGCAAATAGGTGTCCTTGAGAGGTGAGAGGGGGGTTTGGGATGGTGCCTCTCTCCTTTTCCCATTACCCCTTATATTTAATTACTTGTTCTAGCCAGTGAATTGTAATTTGATTTACCGTCAGGTGATTCTTGCCTGGTCTTGTGTTAGTTGAAAGGGAAAATATCTCATGACCTATGGAAGTGCCAGTTTCACAGGAAGGAAACTGTTCTCAGGTTTATAAGGTCCCTCTTGCTGTTCCCAACATAGCCAAGGTATCAGCAAAAGGACACAAGGAGAAACTATTTAATTTTGAATGATACTGCTGTATTTTCTCGGGTGCATTATTATTTCTGGACTTGCTCAGCATCAGCATGTTGGATTAGCTTGGGCTCCCTGAGAAGCAGACCCTGAGACATGAACT
>JAQZBX010060456.1:0-17300 GCA_029593785.1 Cabassous unicinctus | reverse complement strand
AAGTATATGTCTTAGTGTAGACCTGTTAGGATTTATAATGTTTGTGGTGTGCTTCACTTCCTGGATGTGTACATCCATATTCCCCAATAGAGTTGGGGAATTTTCAGCCATTATTTCCACCAACACTTATCCTGTCCCTTTTCCCTTCTTTTCTCCCTCTGTGATGCCTATAATACATAAGGTTATGCATTTCATGCTGTCATTCACATCCATAAATCCCTTCTGGATTTTTCTATTTATTTATTTATCTGTTCAACCATCTGTTTGATTTCAGGTATACTGTCTTCCACATCATTATTTCCCCTGCCTGTTCATATCTGCTGTTATGTGCTTCCAGTGTAGTGTACTCTTTTTTATTTCTTGCCTTCTGCCATTCATCACCATTATATCCATCATCTTTTTACATATGTTTACAGTTTCTTCAGTATGTTCTCCCAGTATCTTCTTAATATACTTAATCTCTTCCTTCACTTCATTAACTTGATTCATGCTATTTGTTTGGACATCTTTGATTAGCTGTTCCATGTTTTGCATCTACTACTGTTTTTTAATTTGTTTGTTGGACTGTTCTGTCTTCCAGTTTCTTAGTATGGCTTGTAAATTTTTGTTGGTGGTTAGGTGTCTGTTTATCTTGATAGGTTTATTCAGTTAGTTAGCTTCTCTTTCTAGTCTATTGTTTTATTTCATTGTTTTTGTGTGTGTGTAAGGTTTCACTTTGACACTTTGTTACTCTTATTCTATTTCCTTGCTGTTGTGTATGTTCTCTTAAAAAAAGTTAGGACCAGAAAAAGGGAAAGAGATAAGAAGAGAAAAAGAATAATAGTTTTTATAATAATAAAAGTTAGAAGAGGGACCATACAAGACCTAACAAAATAAGTAATTAACATGAGTAAGAAGTAAAGAGGAATAAGAATAAAATGTGGACAGAAACTATGAAATGAGACACAAAATAGAGAAAAATATATACAATGAATAAAAAGACCACTATAATGAGAAAAGATGAAAAGAAAAAAAAAGAGAGAGAGAAAATGCAAAAAAGAGAAAGAAAACAGAAGAAAAAGAGAGAAATTAAAATAAGGAAAATTGAAGACCAAATAAAAAGAGGTGGAATGAAAAAACCACAACAGAAAACAACAGATAGAAAAATGAAGAGAATAAAAGAAATAGTGTACATAGAAAAATCAGTAAATGAAAAAAAAAAAAAAGGAAAACAAAGAAAGGAGAAATATAACAAACAAGAAAGAAGTCAGCAGCAGCTAATTAAAAAAAGATAAAAAGTGAGGAAAAACACCCTTCCTATTAGGGCCCTAAGGAGGGCCCTAAGGAGCCTCTCAGGCTTTCATTCCTGAAAATTCTGGGCCATTGTTAGTCCTGCTTGGATTGGGTTGACACAATTTTCCATTGACTTTAATCACAGGGCATGGCAGTACTAGGAGATGCCCTAGAGGAGCTTCTGTATTCCAGGCAAACTCTTCTTTACCTCCATTGTGTAGGTGCAGGCCTATTTCCCCTTGATAGTCAGGATCGATCACCCAGACAGTACAGTAATTTCCTTTTTTGCCTGTTGGTTCAGAGGTAAGAGGAGCCCAAAGTGGCCAGGTGGCAGTCTTAACTTCCACTTCAATGGAATCTTTGTTGTGTCTCCTGGTGGCAGCACTCCTCCTTTTGGAACTAAGACTGGTAGATCAGCAGAGCTTAAGGTTGCAGGGACAGTAAGCAAAAATTTTCCTAGTTGGCCATTAGGGGTAATAGTGAGTGGTGCCACTCTCATTTCCACCCCATGTTCCTGGACCCATGAATCCTGGCTATAGGATAAACAGCATCATAGAGTGGACACTGATTTAGCGCATACACAGCCTCCTGGAGAACATGGCCCCAGCCTTGCAAGGTATTGCCACCTAGTTGGCACTGTAACTGAGTGTTCAAAAGGCCATTCTACCATTCTATCAATCCAACTTCTTCAGGGTAATGGGAAACATGGTAAGACCAGTGAATTCTATGGACATGTGCCCAACCCACACATCATTTGCTGTGAAATGGCTTTCTTGATCAGAAGCAATGCTGTGTGGGATGCCATGGTGATAGATAAGACATTTTGTTGGACCATAGATAGTAGTTTTGGAAGAAGAACTGCATGCAGGAAATGCAAACCCACATCTGGAGTATGTTTCTACTCCAGTTAAAACAAATTGCAGCACCTTCCTTGTTGGAAGTGGTCCAATGTAGTCAACCTGCCACCAGGTAGCAGGCTGATCACCTCAGGGAATGCTGCCATATTGGAGGCTGAGTGTGGGTCTCTGCTGTTTACAGATTGGGCAATCAGCAGTGGCTGAAGCCAAGTCAGTCTTGGTGAAGGTAAGTCCATGTTGCTGAGCCCATGCATAACCTCCTTCCATAACTCCATGACCACTTTTTTCATGAGCCCATTGGGCAATGACAGGAGTGGCTGGGGAAAGAGTTTAGCTCTTCCCCAGACATCTTTGTCACCTACTTTGCAATCATGTTGCTTCCAAGTCCCTGACCATTCAGCCAAACCATTGGCAACAACCCATGAATCAGTGTACAAATGCACCTCTGGCCATTTCTTCTTTCAAGCAAAATGAACAACCAGGTGTACTCCTTGAAGTTCTTCCCACTGAGAGGATTTGTCCTCACCACTGTCCTTCAGGGATGTCCCAGAACAGGGCTGCAGTGCTGCAGCTGTCCACTTTTGTGTGGCACCTGCATATCAAACAGAACCATCTCTAAACCAGGCCACAGGTTTCTCTTCTTCAGTCAAATGACTTGTAAGAGACACCCCAAGAGGCCAAAACTGTGGCTGGGAAAGAGAAGGTAACTGCAGGGGTGGTTACCATGGGCATTTGGGCTACTCCTCATGTAACTTACATGTGTTCAAGGCCCACTTGAGCCCTATCTCATATATATCACTTCAAATTTATGATGGAATGCTACTGTGCACACCCAACTTTATGGTCTGGTGGGTCAGGCAATACCCAGCTGATGATAGGCAAATCATGTCTCATGGTAACTTGATGACCCATGTTTAAGTGTTCAATCACTACTAAGGCCCAGTAGCAGCCCAAAAGCTGTTTCTTAAAAGGACAGTAATCTGCAGAGTATGGCAGGGCTTTGCTATAAAATCCTAAGGGGCTACATTGTTATACTCTGATAGGGGACTGCCAAAGCTCCAGGCAGCATCTGTATTTGCCACTGAAACTTGTTCTGGTCAGACAGGATTAATCTCTTCAGGCAGGGGTTGGAAGGCAGATTCCATAAGGCAGGGTGGAGGCTGGGCAGTGCATGCTGGAGTTTAGCTGCTACCTGCCTCAGAGCTGGGAGGAGGTTGAGACTCCCTGGGGCAGGCCAGAGGCTGGGAAGTGCAGGCTTTAATTTGGCTAGTACACACCTCAGGGCTGGAAGGAGGTCTTGACTCCCTGGGGCTGGCTGGTGGCAGGATGATACAGGATGGTCTCCACAGGGAAGGCCATCACAGGTTCATCTGGTAAAGTCTCAGCAGAATTTAGAGTTCCAATGTCCTCACCAAAATTATCATCATCCCATAGGTCTCCATCCCAATTCTCGGGGTTCCATTCCTTTCCAATCAAAGCCTTCACCTTAAGTGCAGATACCCTGTGGGGTTGAGATTTCAGTTTCCTTTATAACTCTGCTACTCGTACAATGACAGTTTGAGTTTGGTTCTCAGATATTTCAAGCCTGTGGCTGCAGGAAACAAGATATTCTTTCAGAGCACACATAGAAACTTTCATATCTTTCATGTGGCATTTAAGTTGCAAATTTGAAGCTCTTAGTTCATCTCTTTCTTTGTAACTGTATTCAGAGTATCTAGGAGGAGCCGGCAAACATCATTATAACTTTTGACTCCACAAAACTCTGTTAAGGTGTTGAAAACACTCTTACCCAGATCCTTGTTTCTTCTAAGTGTGGAAGTAGGGGAATCCAGTGATGATATTTTGCATATCTCCATTGCCAACTCACACCATGGACTGTTAGTGGCCTCTTCGTTATTGTAAATGGAGTCATTAGTACCCTTGAGTCCAATTAGAGTAGAGCACCAAAGGCAAAACTCCCAGAACCACCTCAGACATTCCATGTTTAAGATTCTGTTCCTCAAGAACCACTCTGTATTAGTCAGGGTCCTCTAGGGAACAGAATCAACAGGAAATATCTGTCAATAGTATTAAATTTTATGAGAGTCTCTCATGAATGTGGTGATGCAGAAGCCTAGTTTCTGCAGGCAGACTGCAAACCAAGGGCTCCAATGGAAGTCCAATGAAGGTCCTTAATGAGTTTCAGGAGATGTTGGCTGTCCAAAGGTGAGCTGGGAAATTTTCCCTGAATGCTGAAATCCCTTCCCTTTTAAGGCATTTAACTGATTGGATAAAACATCATTCATTGCTGACTGCAATAACTCTCATTGATCATAGATGATTTTAGCCATCTATGCAGTAAAGTCACTGATGACTGAAGCCCATAAATGTCCTTGTATTATAATTAGACCAGTGCTTTCTTGACCAAACAACTGAGCACAATTTCCTGGCTGAGTTGACACAATAGCCTAACCATAACAAGAGCCCTACTAGTTTCTCAAGTAGAGTGGGAAAAATCTCTGAAGTATATAAGCAGGGCCTAATAAAATAAAATAAATGTCAATAGGCCAAGACTTTGATATCAATGCTTGTACCTATGAACCTTAATCCTGTAAAAATTGATACTTAGCCTAATAATAAACAATGCCTATGAGTTACTTTCTGAAAAGCTCCTTGTTAATCAAATGTGGCCTCCCTATAAGCCATGACAGCAAATAAACTCACTACCATCCCCCTGGGATGGGACATGTCTCCCAGGGTGAACATCCCTGGCACCAAAGGATTAATACCAAACACCAACCAGCAATGCATTTGGAAAGACCTTGACCAAAAGGGAAACATTAAATACAAAAGCATTTTTACAGCTAAGAGATTTCAAAATGAGTCAGGAGGTCATTCCAGAGGTTAAGCTTATGCATGCCTCAGGCAGATATCACTAACTGCCATTGTGAACAAAACCTCAAATAGGACTCTAGAGACAACAAGACACTAAAGGTAAGGTACAAAACCCCATGAAATCAGCACCCCATCAGTGGGTCTTATTTTGGAATATATGATAATCTATCTCCCCAATACAGCAGAGTTAGAATCACTTAAAATTTCCTTACATATGGTTCTTATGCCTCATTTATTACATCCAATAATTTATCACTATACTTATTAAATATAAGTCTCAGAGACTTAAATTTTCAGTCTGTTCATATGCTGGTTAAGCCCTGAATCTCAGGAGAGTTGTGGCCAACACCTACTCTCCAGTTCTTTTGACTTGCCCAGGACAACTAATGCTTTGTAACAAATGATTCACAACAATGGAAGGTGTCAGTGGAGGGGTGATCTATGGGACCGCACTTTGATGAAAACAAATAGTTTATGCAACTTCAAGCAAGACAATTTCTTCTATCTTCTCAATAATATCTAAGCCACCTCTCAGTCTGAAGCAGAGCAAACATAATCTCAAATTCTTCTAGATTCAGGAAAGAAAAAACATAAGGGCAAGCGCAACCATGGACCAAAATCAATTTATTGTTACTGTAGATATTAGCATGAGGGGAAGGAGGTAATTGTGACACTGATATAAAGATAGTGGTTACTAGAGTTTCTTAGGAGAGGGGGAGGGCAGAATAGTGGATTCAAGGGCATTGGAATTTTTGTTTGATAGTGCAATGACTGACACATGACATTACACATTTGTGAAAATGTATAAAACACTACATCACAAAGTGTAAGCAATAATGCAAAGTATAGAACTTGGTCAGGAGCAATGCTGCAATATTTGCTAATCAACTGTAACAAATGTGCCACATTAATGTAAGAGGTTATTAGTAGCAGAAAATGAGGTTGGAGGAGGGGGTGGATTATATGGGAAACCCCTACTGATGAAATTTTTCTTTAATCAGGCCTTTGGTAAATTGTATAAAGACTTTAAAATAAAGCCATATAAAAACTTTAAAAATGTTTTTAAAGGTTATCTGCTTTTTTACCCTATTTCCTAGACCCTTGTAATTATTAATTACTAATGTAGCTGCTTCTCATTTTCTATTAAATTTTCTAACTAGAAAAATGGATAACTCTTATTATAAACCACACTAATGTGGAAGCTGATAAAATAGTTAACAAATAGAGTTTAATATCTCCTATGTATATCAACACAACATCCTAATGAAAACATTTTATATGAAATTCAAGATTAGATAAAAGAAAAATGCATCATAGTCACATGAAATTTATTTCATAATTCAAGAGTGTTACAAAGATCAAAATTCCAAATGATGAAAAGAGGAAGGAAACTTTCAGGAAATAACATTGAAATTAAAATACATTACTGATTTTTGAAAACACTTTTTGAGATAGGAGGGAACAGCAGGAGATTTTAACCAATCAGGCAATAATGTTTAGTTGAAAATAAAATCTAGTGTCATGTTTATTAGGGAAACATTCATCAAAATTATTTATTATTTTTGGATTTTCTACTGTTTCAGTAGGGCTTTCCATAGAATTAACAAATAGGGGAGAGAGATAGAGACAGAGACAGAGAGATAGAGACAGAGACAAAGAAACAGATACATATACAAGATGTATTTATTTGAAGAATTTGACTCATGAAAATATGGGAGATAGCATGTAAAAAATCTGTGTCAGGTCAGATTTGATGCTGCTCACTTGAGGTTGAAGTTCTTCTTCTCTGGGAAATGTCAATTTTGCTGCTAAGCTTTTCCAGTGATTAGATAATGGCCACCACATTAGTGAGGACAATCCCCTGAAATCAACCGAATGTAGATGGTAACTGTATTTACAAAATATCTCCACAGCAACACTTATATTAGTGTTGATACTATATCCTAGAGATGCTGAATCATAAAACTAAACATCACAACTATCAAATGCAATTTTAAAAGAGTCATTGGATAACAATTCTGAAAAATGGACCTAACTAGATTTTGTAAAGTAAGAGTCATGTGAAATTTTTTGAACAGGAATAAAAGCAGAATAGAATTTGTATGACTTAATGCAATCACTAGATATCTTTGGTATATATCTCTGGGAGATACATCGCTGGGAAAAACATAAATTTTTATATACAAACATATATGTCTGTAATGATAAATTGTCATAAACCTGGCATTGAAAATCAGTGAGGAAATGATGAATTACTTAATAGGGTAAATAGTAACTCACTAACAATTGTGTTAATGTTAGATCTCTGACTCATCAATTTAATTAAAATATGCATGAGAAGATTTTGTAAAGAAGTCACAGCAAAAATACAAATCACAATAGGGGGATGGGGAGAAAATGTTGATGAAATCTTGCATAAATTTGGAAAAAGAAAAGTTTTTATAGAACAAATTAGATGTACTGGGATGTTTAATATTTCATTTAACAGATTATGAAACAAATGTAATCACTGAACTGAAATGGGTTCAGCCTTCTGGACAGAATGATAATTAAATGGATTATTTTTCAATTCCTTTAAATATAGCAATGTTTTATTTGTGACTCATAACACACGAAATCCAGAAGTAAATATATAAGATAGGTGCACATATTTAATATAACTATTAATCAGTACATTTTTGAATTTACAGACAATTTACAAACAAAATTAATGAAAAATAATTTGGAATTGATTCAAATAATTTGCAACATCTTCATAATGAAGGATTATTTGATCACCAATGTTATGGATAATGTTTATTGATAAGGAAATATGCTTATTAATGAAAATATTTGTTTACAAAATGGAAACCAAATATATAACTAACTTCTAATGGCAAAAATTAACTGCTTTTTTTCCTTTTCAACACCCACAGAATTGAATATGGAGCATATATACTTGAGGGGCTTGGGTATGGGTGAGATTGTGAGTCTATGATATTTTCTGGCTAGATATTCTGCAAATATCCAGTGAATAAATGCCATTGATCATGCTTTACCATGAGAAAACCCTGTTCTGGACACTATACAACTCCATGTTAATTGACAACTTGGAAATACAGATCCCCAAGGTCTTGAGAGATTCAGTATCCTATGAACCTCTCATTTTCATGATGTGTTTTCCTTCAGGGAATATGGTGGAAGAAATATTTACTTTAGCCTTGCTCAGGGGTGACATTGGATTCAGGAGAGAAACTCTGTATGCTGAAGTCACGTCACCAGATATCTTCTCCTCTACACATTGAGAAAGTTAAAAGGGAGAAGGGCCATGAGATTTGGAGGATTGGAGTCACCTGCTTTACTTCCTCATCTCCCCTCTTCTCCCAGTTACACTGATCAACACCAGCCAACTCAGCCCCTACCTTCAATGGCTCACTTGGTCTCTCCTACAGACCTTCCAGGATTCCTTTCTGAATTCTGACCTGCATGAATCCAACTCAAATGAAATCATTATTGTTCATAGCACAAGATGAATCACAAAAGATGCATGGGGGGGTAGAAAATTATTGATCTTTCTTGTCAAAAGTAAAAGACTATTCCTCTAGGGATTTCTTCCTCTTCCAAAGAGCACTTGATAGCTCTTGTTTATATTTCAGATTTTGTAAGACTTCAGGTAGGGAAAATTGGTGTTTAAATCTTTGCTGGGTTAATATTCTATGCACACACACACACACACACACACACACACATTTCAAACTTCAAACTCCAAACTCTGGTCAGTCACCTCAGGTCTCAGATGTGAACCATGGAATAAGCTAAAGCCTCCACATCTCACTTTCAGTTAGTAAGTTGGTTCTATTGGATGGAAGAGAGTAGTCACTATTCAACATATGTAGGGTACAATGTAAACTACGGAATGATCTGTAGTGCTAGGCCCTCTTCAGATGATTCCTCACAACCCACAGTTTAAAAATAATTTAGAATATTGCAATGGGATGATATAGAAAGATTATTTTCATATTTTGATTTCATGTCTGCTCTGACACAAGTTGGACACTTCTCAGCACTAACATTAAAGCTAATTTCCTTTTCAAACCTGAACATTAAAGAAAGATAATTTCTCAAGTTGCTTTCAAATCTAACATCATATTAGATTAAGTGACTTTGAAATTTGTTACCAAATTAGAAAACTGGTAATTAATAGATTTCTGCTTAATGAAGGTTAGGTAACAAATAAATTCATATAGGAGACAATACATTCTGAAAAGTTCACATTTAAGATGAATTTTATATATTTTTTTAAAAAATTTATTGAAGTATATCATTCATACATGAACATATATAAACTATAAGTGTTCAGGAAACACCGTGTTTTTACAAAACAAACATGCATAACATCATACAGGGCTCCCACACATCACCCCACCACAAACACCTTACATTGTTGTGAAACATTTGTTAACAAATCATGAAAGAGCATCATCAGAGTATTTCTATTAAATTTAGTCTGAATATTCCTCCCCTATACATTTTTTAAGGATTTATTTATTTATTTACTTTTACCCGCCTCCCCCCCATTTTTGCTGTTTTTGTGTCCATTCACTGGGCAACTCTCTGTGTCCATTTCCTGCCCTCTCTTCTCATCCTTCTCCTCCTGTCTTCACTGGGATTCGATCTTTGGAACCTCCAATGTGGGGAGAGGCCTCCTACCTCCTGTGCACCTTAGTTCCTGGTTTTTTAGTGCATCTTGTCTTGGCTCACCCTTGGTTCACTCTCCTGTTATGTCATCATCTTGCTGCATGGCTTGTGGGGCCTGGTGACTCACTCACATGCAGGGCCTGGCAGCTCACCCATGGATGGGGCCTGATGGCTCACCCGCTTGCAGGGCCTGGATGTTCACCTGTGCATGAGGTCTGGTGGCTCACATTTACATGGGACCTGGTGGCTCACCCGCTCGCGGGACCTGGAGGCTCACCCATGCATGGGGCCTGGCTGATCACCTGCTCATGGGGCCTGACAGCGCACCCACACACAGGGCCTAGTGGCCCATGTGCCTTCCATATTTTTCTTTTCTTTTTTCAAATTTTTACCGGGAGGTCCCAGGGGTCGAACCCAGATCCCTCCACATGGGAGACAGATGTCCAACCACCCGAGCCACATCTGTTTCCCTGCTATATCTCCCAAGGTCAACCAAAGATACACAAAATTACAGTCCTTACCCATACAGGATGGTCATATAATAAATCAGGCTTGGTTTATCACCAACATTCTAAAAACCAGACCTAGGGAGAAAAACTTGGTCTAGGGACACATGCATGGTTTCTAATATAGCGAATGTTTAGCCTACCCTGATTATCACAAAGTCAGGTCAGCAAGAATATTCACGTGAATTTTATATTTTAATGTATGTAAATTGTGCTATTTTCTGGAGGTGATTGAAATAACTTCTTGTGCTCCCATTTGAACACAGGAGTAGAATATTTGAATTAATTGAAATATGGTTTTTAAATGTAAAACTAAAACACATCAATCTGGGATAAATTAGCATTTTACATCAAGCAACATGAGAAATAAGCAGCATAGGGGAATCTATATAGCATGATTATCAAGTTTTCTGAGAAGTTTTTAATAGCTAAAGGAACCTGAATCTTTAGCACCAGAATTTAAAATTCTAAAATCATATTCTCTCTATATAAGATACAGTTTTACTCATGAAAAATAAACATACTTGATACAATGACAATTGAGGCTTCATTCATTATTCCTTATGACAAACGATTCAGTCAGACATTATTTTAGCAGCAGGTAAATTTGGGGCAATGGTGATAATATCACACAAAAGAGTAAACAAAGAGATATGGTGGACTATATAATCTGTTTTTTTTTTAATTGTGCAGAATAACATAAAATGACCTGACCAAAATGTATTTTGCCTTTATATGACTTCTCCAAATGTAGTACCTTGTCTTTAACTGTTGAGTGTTTCTAGGTGAGTTTTTTCCTTTTTATCAAATGCATTTTATTGTAATCTCTCTTGGCAAATATATGCATGTCTGAGTTAGTTTGTGTATTCTTATGGCAATATACCAGAAAAATTTTCTTTCTATAAACTTTAAGAAATGTAAAATTAGCATGTAAACTCATAAACCAAATGGTAAAGACTATTAAAGACAATTTAGCTTCTCTCTATGCTAAAAGCATGCCATGATGGACCACAATTATACTCTAATCAGATAAATAGTTGTAAGAAACACAATCTACCTTGTCTGTGAGACAGAGAAGACACAAAATACATCCCAATTATGTTCCTGACCCAGTACTCATTTCTCTCCATATTTCTGTGCTCTAATATCTTTAATATAGTACAATGGTAACTTTTATTCTTTTTAGTATTTGATAGTCTCAGTATTCATGTCCTCTTGTACCTCTCACTAAGCATATTCCATAGATGCTAAAACTGCGAAGCTTTCCCTTGTATCCTAGTAGATTACTTTCAAAAATATTTATCAGGAAATGGGGAATAGAGAATGGTCCTATGAAGAAAGGATTCATTAAATGTTTATTGAGGAAAAATGCTGATACAAAACAATGCCTTCTTTTAAGGCATATACTTATTTTCCTTTCTCTGTGAAGACCCACAGAAAACCCTCAACCAGAAGTTTACTTCAAATATTATTTAATTATACTTCAAAAAATAAATAGTAATAAAGATATTTTCCTAAATTGAATTCCCAATGCCCATTTTTTTCTGTTTACCATAGTAGGCCAAAGGAGAAAATCAATTTGTGTATGGGGGAGATTTTATTTTGCTTGGATTCTCAGACCAGCCACAAGTGGAGGTAATCCTTTCTGGGGTAGTCTTGATATCCTATCTTCTGATGCTCATTGGCAGCTCAGCCATCATCCTGGTCTCCTGTCTGGAACACAAACTTCACACATCTATATATATCTTCCTGTCAAATCTCTCCTTTCCTGACCTTTTCTTAACTACCAACATTGTCCCACAGCTACTGTGGAATCTGAAGGGATCATTCAAGACCATCACATCCACTAGCTGTGCCATACAACTCTATGTGTCACTCTCATTGGGTTCCACAGAATGTGTTCTCCTTACTGTCATGGCATTTGACTGCTATGTGACTGTGTGCAGACCTCTCAATTACACTGCTGTCATGCACCCTTCTCTTTGCAAGACCTTAGCAGGAATAGCATGGTTCAGTGGAGTGGGAAACAGTCTCATCCAGAGTACCATCATCTTTCAGCTTCCCTGATGTGGGTACCACCATCTCCACCACTTCTTGGGTGAGGTGCTTACCATGATCAAGCTGATATGTGTTGATATCCATGCAAATGAAGTCCAACTCTTTGTGGCCATGCTAGTTCTGCTCCTTCTTCCTATGGCTTTGATATTGGTCTCCTATGGACTCATTGTTCAAGCAATGAGTAAAAATTAAGTTAGCCCAAGCTTGGCACAAGGCCCTGGGGCCCTGCAGTTCCCATCTGATAGTCATGTCTCTCTTTGAGCCCAGCTCAGCCATCTACATCCAACCCTAGTGATCCTATGGCAAATTCCTCACCCTCTTTAACACAGTTGTGACTCCCACCCTCAATCCCTTCTTATACACTCTAGAGGAACAAGGATGTGAAAAGAGCCACGAGGAGGTTGCTGAGGAGAGCACAAATTTCTTAAGGAAAAGTCAGGAACCAGTGCCTTTCTCTTCTTGAAATGTATTAAAGAGACATGATATTAAATATCTACTCCCAGGTTTATTACATGTGTGTCATTTACCTCTCTGACTATATGTATATAGATAAGTCTAAAATGATCTGAAAAATGAAACACACTTAGATTCAGCTTGTGTTGCTTATGGAACTTCCTTTGTGAGTGTGTGTATTTGTGTATAGCAAATCTTTTCACATAACTCCTTTACCTACATATATAGTTCCAGAATTAAAACAGTGCTTATATTTGGAACAATTTGCTGAAAAATACATATTATTGTGAAGAAATTACTGTAGCATTTCCTTTGAAAAGCATCCCTGATATAATATTATTTAAAACATTTTTGTACACATTATCCCAGTTCTTTCAAGAAAAATAGGAAAAAAACCAAACTTGAAAATATGTGTGAGGAAGGTTTGTAGTTATTCATCCAAGATATGAATCTACTTGAAAAGCAACTAAGGAAAAACTATGTGTAAAAAAATGTTTATATCATTAAACAATCATATTATCTAGTTTCAGATGTTCCCAGAAGCTCCTTTGAAATACCTTGTAGTCAATTGTATTTCTCAGTCTATTTTCTTTCCTTGAAGTTTTTATAGTAGATATCACTTGTGTTTGGAATCAGACTGCCTGGGTTTGGAATTTTTCTCTTCTATTTGCTATTTATGAATAACCCTCTGTTTTTCCTCTAACCTATATGGTCCTCAGTTTAAAAACTTCATAATTTGTGGTGAAGATTAAATAAACAAATTCATGCACAGTGCTTAAAAAACAGTGTTTGACAGTGGTAAATGCCAAATAAACATCAACAATTACTACAATACTTCTCAAAGATAATATTGTGTAGTGAAATCTCCAAATTCTTCCCCCTTCCTCTGTCATTTCAAATTTGTGTTTTTTTGGTCTGTATTAGTTTCTTCTCTTTTTTGCTTTCCTGGAAACACTGACACCAACCACAATCCCTCTTCTCAACTTCACACTAATTTTCACAAGTGTCAATTTGACCTGGAATCTTTGCTCTAAAGTACTGGTTCTGGTTGGAAGCTCTTTGAGTCCAAGTGCATGAGTTTAAAGCACATTTATTTTAAGAACTGATGATTATCTACAGCAACACTTAAGTACTCGAGTGTACTGTGTCAAGTCTCAGTTTCCTCACCTGTACAAGAGTGATAACAAGAGTTCCTAATTTACCTGGCTGTTGTGAATATTCCATCTGCTAATCCAGGAAGAATTCAGTCAAATCCTGTGACTTGCAAATAGCAACCACCCAATAATTGTTCTTCTACTTCATTTAAAGGGTTCCAAGTCTCACCATAGCTCAATAGACTTTACTGATATGATGATTTTCCTCTTATAGTTTTAATTACTTCCAAGTTTCTCCCAATAAACTTTAAATATACCCAACTATCCACTTTCCTTCATAAAGCTCTAAATGTGTGCCCTCCATATATTTATGTCTACTATACATTTATATGAATATAAATTTCATATCTATAGTATCCCCCAGCCATTTTCTCCATCTCAATTATAGATCACTGCTCTAATTCATATGCTCTATCTTATTCCTAATACACTTTGCAAACTTGTGGCCTTTGTGTACTAATGGGTTCATGGACACCTTTGTCTTGAAAAGCTTAATCTAATTGAGTGACCATGAATAACCTCCACTATGTCATGTGCTCTCTATTTACCATTGACCTTCACAGCTGGCTCAGGGTATCATGCAGTTTGCTTCTTAGACACTGAGGCATTTAAAGTGTTATTATTCCTGGCCTAATTTTTTAAATTTGCAAACTCTTCTCTTCATATTCTGTTTGTTTTCTACTATGACTGATTATTCATCAAGAATTGCTTTCAAATATGACCATGCCTATGATGTGGACTGTGGTCTATGCTTAGTGGCAAAGCCCCAGGATGTGTATATCCATTGCAGGTGATGTGCCACCCTAATGAAAGATGTTTATGTGAGATGTTATGGGAGGTATGGGAGGTGGAGATCATGGGAATCTCTGTAATTTTTGTGTAACATTTATGTAATCTAAGCATCTTTTAAAATATATATGAAAAAAGTAACATTTATCTAAGCAAATGAACATATACACATATATCTATATATCATTTTACAAATTAAAAGAAAAACAAATATGACCATGGATTTCTGATATTAAGCAGCTTCCAATGCTTCCAGAATGCTGTCTAAAATACTAAGCACAACATGTGGTCATTCATTATATGTTTAAGTAATAAGTAGAAGCCCAGCAGTTTCTGAATTTTTTTTCTTTTTATTAGCTTCATGGACTTTACACTACGTCTACATTAATACTGCTTAAATGTCAACTTTCCCACAGTGTGTCCTGGTAACCTAATCATAACTCTCCTTCTCTACATTGCAAAGTCATTTTCCATGTGCTAGTTAGCACATGGAAACAAAGGGATTCTGAAGAAAATCCAAGTATTCTTTTATAGTTAGAGAAAGAGGTCTTAGAGAATACCTGGAGATAGCTTGGAAGAGTAAAAGAAGACCTAGGAATGTATTTTCATATTTTCCTAATAGGTTTGGAATTACAGCTGAGGTCTGGGAGAGTATCTTTTATTCTATGAGGTCTTAGACTCTATACAGTAAGACAAACCTAGGTTCTGAATCTTAGGGCTAACTATTTAACCTCTTGATGATAAGGTTTCCAAATCTTTGAATGGAATAAGAGTACAAACTGTACTGGTTAGAGAGTTAAATTAGACAAGGCAAGTGTCATGCATGGTATAGATTCTGTCACAAGACAGTTCAGTGCACATTCATTTGTCCACATATTAACAAGCAACATGCACAGTAGAGAAATGGGCACAATAACCTCAGAGCACATTCATCTATCACATGTGAACAAGGAGATTGCACATGGGGTATTCTTAAAATAAAAGAACAATAATTTTATTCTTTTATCCATCCTGCCCATACCACAGAGTGGTTCTTTTCCCACATATGTTTCCTTGTGTTAGGTCTTTACAATCTTATAATTTTTCAGGTGTGATTATTTTCAGATTGTAAAAATGTTCACTTCTAGTAATTACATCTTCCCATATAAGTAATGCAAATATTCACTCAAGGTAACACTTCATTTATAGTAAAAGATTCTGCATTCATAGTGCACTAAGTCCATGCCTGTGGTGGCAGTTATCTGTGGGACAAGAGTCATCAAGTTTAACTGTTGATCACTTGCCTTTGCACATTCACTTCTATTTCTTCTAGGTGTTAGCATTTGGCTTAGGAAGCCCTGGACACCCTCAGTGGCCATTTCCCAGCCCTGCCTAGTTGCTCCTCTCCCCTCTTGCTTGACCTTGTGTGGAAGTTCCAGCATTATCTATTCCCCAGCCTGGAGGAGACCTTGGGTGTCATGGAGAGCAGCTTGATTGACCTTCAACCCCAAAGAGGGAACAAACAGTTACAGGATCTCATCTGGGTGTGGGCTCTGGAGGTTGGCACTAGGGCAATACAATAACCCCAGGCTCAGGAGCACTGAGTCGCTCCCCCACTCCGACCTGGGTGGGGTGTGCACAGCTGCCATCCACTGACCCCTATGTCAGCATGTGACCACCTGGATTGGCCAGGCTGTGATCTCCTCCCCTGTTCTTTCACCCTTTGTGTTGTGAATGTAATAAAGCAGTCATTCACAGAAAGGCTTCATGGTGTCTTTGCCATGTTCCCATGATGCTGTTTGTAGCCCCTCACTCCACATCTACCTGCAAATACTTAGAGCTCGACCTGTCCAGCATGACACCTGAGAGTCTAACTTTCCTTACACTCTCCATGAACAGAGAGTATGAAATATCCCAGATAAGGTGGGGAAGTAGGCAAAGGATAAGGATTTAGAACAAATTTTATATTCTTGAGAAATCACTCATACCCTCCTCACAATACCCCTGGAAACATTATTTGTATTTTTTTCTTCTCATCTTCCCCATCTTTTTGCCTATAAAAGCCCTAGCTCCCATTCTCACATTGAACTTGTTTTGGGAAGATTTCCTGAGTTCCTTGCTTGTGCATTCACAATAAATCATTTTGTCACTAGAGACCTGGTTCTCCTTTATGGTGCCATACTGCCGGGGGATGGGGGGGGCTTCTTTTGAAAATAGTTGAGCTTATGGTTACAGTCTTATGAGTCCTGCAAATATGAAATGATTGACATCAGGCACTGGCCTCTGTGCAGTCAACTCCTGCATGTGCCTCCCTCCAGTGCTTTCCTCCAAGTCCTCCAAATCCCCAGACACAACCCTCAATGGGATATTTGCTTTTTCCTTGGACATTCTGAATGGGACAAGTGTATTCATAAAGGAAATCTTAGTGATGTAATTAGTTAGTAATGGGTAAGACCTTCTCCTTTCCTGTCTGGGCTCCATCCCTTAGATCCCCATTCTATTTCACTGAGGAAGCTGCACTTCTTCCCAAAGACAGGTAGACATATGGGTAAGATACATAATGTAAATTTAACTAACTTCTGGATGATAATGCCTCTAAATCCAGAGCTTTCCATATAACTGCAGAAACTCATTGAAGAGTCAGGATATTTCAGTAAACCTTTGGGGTAAAAAAAAAAAAA
>JAQZBX010060455.1:0-17301 GCA_029593785.1 Cabassous unicinctus | reverse complement strand
TAATTGGATCATGCTTGTAAATGGATGTGTTAATCTGGGCCTAATTAAATTATGATTATGACATGGGTTGAGCCACGTCAGTAGGGCATTAAGCCCCACCCCTTGGTGGGTGGGGAATCAAATATAAAAGACAAGGCAAATAACAGAGTTGAAGCAGTTTTTGAGAAGCAGTTTTGATGTTGAAAAGAAGGCCCCAGGAGAAGAGAAGCGAGCCATTCACCTGATCGTCTACAGGTGACCTTGTGGAGGAAACAGGAGCTAAGCCCAGAGAGAAAATGCAGCACCGGGAAGAGAGTAACCCAAGAAGGCTGAATGCTGGCAAATTCAGCAGCTGTCTTGCTCTAACACGTGGCAATGGACTGTGGTGAAAGAAGAAACTTAATGCTTTATGGCTTGGTATCTATGGACTTCTACCCCAAATAAATACACTTTATAAAGACCAACCCATTTTTGGTGTTTCACATTAGCACACCATTGGCTGACTAATACAGAATTTGCTATCAAGGAGTAGGGAAGTGCTTTTGTAATGACCAAAATGTTGCATCGGTTTTATAAATGGGTAAGGGGTATTTTTTGGAGGATTTGTGAAATGCTTGATGGAAAAGGCCTAGATCTCTTTGAAGAAACAGTTGATAGTAATATGGGCGCTAAAGAGAATTTCAATGACTCCTTAAAAGTAAATGAAGAAACTATTATTGGAAACTGGAAGAAAGGCGATCCATGTTATCAAGTTGCAGAGATCTTAGCAAGATTAACTCCTGGTGTTATATGGAAGACAGAATTTTAAAATGGCAAACCTGAACATTTAGCTGAAGAACTTTCCAAGGTAAACTTGGAGAATGTGGCTTGGCTTCCCCTTGCACCTTAAAGCTAAATACTAAATGAAGAAAATATATTAAGGACTGAACTTTTGGGCACAAAGAAAACAGAAACTGATTCTGGAACTTCCAAGTTTGTGGAAATCAAATTCCCAGATGAAAGTGCCCCATTTGAAAACTTAGCTAAACCTGGAACTTGTAAATCAGAATTGAAGATACAGTTATTAAGAAAGACTTGTGAAAAGTCTTACTGTCTGATGGCTTGGACCCCTGCTTTCTGCATACTAAACCAATAAAGTTTAGGAGAGCTGAATTAACAAAGCCACTGTCAGCTTGTACAAAAGAGGACATGGAAATCAGAGATTGAAGGAGAATCAACTTTAAGAATAAAACCGTGGAAGCAGAGGTTGAGACTTAAGACATCTCCTTGGGCCAAGAGAGGAGCCCCACCCATGTGTACAGAGAGGGTGAGTTTGCCCCTGCATTTGAAGAGGTTGGATGTTCCTACCCGATGTTCTGGGAATGTTTTAATGCCCCATGGTTCAGACATGGTGAATTTTCCCCAGCAGTTGAAGAGAGTGGATGTCTCCACCCAATTTTCTGGGAGAGTTTTGCCACCCCAGGGTGCAGAGAGAGTGGAGCAAATTCATCAATGATTAGGGAGGTTAAGGCCAACACCCCATAAGTCTGAGAGGGGTGTACCTGTGCCCCATTGATTAGAGAAGACCAGGTGGACAATCCATTGCTCTGAGAGGGGAGAACCTTTATGCCAAAGGTTAGGGAATGCCAGGTGGTCAACTCATTGCATGAGAGGGTTAAACTTGTATGCCAAAGGTTAGGGGGAATGTTGTCTTCAACTCACGTACTAGGGGGCCTGAAACTCTAACCCAATGATTGGTTAAGGTGTTCAATCACCCCAACACCCTTGGAGGGTGATGTTTGGAGCTTGGTTGACACCCAGATGCTTGATGAGTGTGGAACCAAGAAACTGGATGTTGGGCAAGCCTGTGGTAAGGGTGGGCTCACATGTGGCTTCAAGGAGAACAACCATCGTCTTAAGAGTGACTCTCAGACTTTGAAATCGAATGGAGGATGCCCTGCAGGTTTACTGAACTGTAGAGGATCCATGACTCATGTTTAACATCCCAATTTCTCCTTATGATATTCAAAATGTTTATCCTTTTCTTTCCATTTGTTTATTGGAAGCAGTTCAATGGTTTTGTAGGATACAGTGGTCTATAGCAGAAAGGACTTTTCCCCAAAACAAACTGCATGTCTTTTAACAGACCATGATATTCTTTAGTACTTGAATTGTTACTGATTTAAAGTTTTTTGAATATTGTAATGTATTTTTGGAATTCAGAGGGAGGGGTGTTGTAGTTGGTCCGTTTGATGTAATTATGAATTCCAAAAAATATAATTGGATCATGCTTGTAAACTGATCTGTTAGTCTGGACATGATTAAATTATGATTAGGACTTTTACTGAGCTACCTCATTAGGGCATTGAACCCCACCCCTTGGTGCGTGGGGAATCAAATATAAAAGGCAAGGAAAAGAACAAAGTTGAAGCAGTTTTTGAGAAGCAGTTTTGATATTGGAAATAATGCCCCAGGAGAAGAGAAGTGAGCTGTTTGCCTGGTTGTCTGTAGCTGACCTTGTGGTGGAATCAGGAACTAAGCCCAGAGAGAAATGCAGCCTCTGGAAGAGAGGAACCCAGTAAGCTTGAACCCTGGCAAACTTCAGCAGCTGTCTTGCTAACATGTGGCAATGGACTGTTGTGAATGAAGAAACTTAACACTTTATGACCTGGTATCTATGGACTTCTACCCCAAATAATACACTTTATAAAGGAAAACCCATTTTTGGTATTTCACATTAGCACCCTTTGGCAGACTAATAAAATAACCATGATTTTAGTGTTCCAGGCTTCACCTCTGGGAGCCCTTTTGTAATCCACTGAAGAAGTTCGATTTCATGTTATTTGGGAAGGTTATACATTGCCCTAATCTGAGATGTATCTGGTTTCTGGTGATTTTAGATAATGTTGACTCTTCATTGTGATGACATTACTTTTTCATTCCATTCTAATTCTTCCTCTGCCCTTGGATTCCATTGCTCTGAGGATTGCTGGTAGGAAATACTATGATTTTCTCGTGATCATGTTATGTGTGGAAATTTAGGCCAATGCGGTGTGTACAATTTCCAAAGAGGATATTTTTACTTAGAAAGAATGAATGCCTCAGTGGAAATTGCATGATAAAAAAAAATTTATTTCACCCCTACAGATTATAATGTCCAAATGTTTTATGGGGAATAAAATTATTAGAATTCTGTTATAATTTATTTCACTCATATCAGACTAATTATTTTCCTTTACATTTGTTTGTGCCCTAATATCGCATTCTTATTATTGATTATATAAAATCTAACCTACCTTCACTATCTGTTAAAATTAACATTCTCCTTCAAATTAATATCTGTTTCAGTTCATATTTTAAAATAAAGATATTTTCAACAGCCTTAAAAGGCAATTCATTGTTCACTTTCTTCAAATGATGTAGGATGTGATCAAATATCAATAAAACTGACAGATAAACAAAAAATATTTGTTCAAGGAGAGCCAGAATAACACCTATGCATGCCAGTGTCAACAAAAGATTTGAGAGGTGAATAATTTCTTATTTATTTTTCTGGTTTTTCTTTATTAATTATAATTATTATAGAGCTATTGAAAAGGTTTAATAATGATTGAAGACTTGAATGCACACATCTGTGAATATACCAAGGACCAGGGAATGTACCCATTGGATAAATAAGACATTGGTTTAATATGTCTCCATAAAACTGATTTGATTTAAAAATCATGGGGATATCACTAATTGTACACCCAAGTTGAGCCATGGATAATTGTTATTAGTGATGTTTCAGAAATGCCCTGGACAATTTTTAAAAATGAATCACATTTCAAATTTCTGCTGCAGATGGGACCACAGTAAGTTATTATGCATCTTTTTTTTCTAAGGTTGTTTTTTCTGCTCTGGACTTCAAGTTTATGTATGATCATGTATGCCTGATATGCATCATTAAAAATATATACTAAAGGAAAGAGAATAGTGAGAGACAAATATGAAGCCTTGAAATTACCTATTTCTTTAAAGTGGTAATCCTTTTGTGTTTCTTCATTGTTAGAGGCTATAATCACTTGTGCATAGATTGGAGGGCCATGCACTCTGTTTGATGGATTAGGTCCTTGCCTTTTATGAACCATTACTCCCCACCAAGATATCTTGTAAACATGTGAATCACTCTTTGTCACCTTGTGCCTCCTACAATCCCTTTTTCGCTTCTGAGTTTTGGCAAGGTTATGGCCAATTTTTCAAAATGAATCACAATTCAATTTTCTGCTGGATATGTGTTTATGGGACCACTGTAGGGTGTTATGCCCCTTTATTTTCTAAGGTTCTGATTTCTGCTCTAGACTTGAAGTTTATGTATATTCATATATGAGTGATAAGCTTCACTAAAAATATATATTAAGAGACAGAGTGTGGTGAGAGACAAATATGAAGCTTTGGAATAGCCATTTTCTCTAAATTAGTCTTCCTTTTGCATTTCTTTATTGTTGGAGGCTATATTCACGCATGTATAGACTGGAGGGCAGTGAACACTGCTGGATGTATTAGGTCCTTGACCTTTATGAAACATTCCTCTCCTCCATGATATCTTGTAAACATTTGAGACACTCTTTGTCATTGTGGGAACACTGCACATCCCTTTTACTCTTCAGAGTGCTGGCAATGTCGTTCATAAATCATAGGAGAAATTTGGAGGTTGGGAGCTCTTTGTAAAATGAGTTTCTGGGTTTTCATTTGTGTATATGTGGATTCTCTTTTCTTCTGAGAATTTTGATTTTATTTCCAATACTTTCTAAAAAATTACAATATGTCATAAGAGCAGGTATTTATATAAGTATCCGCACATCACAATCTCTCTCCGTTCAGGAACAGCCCAATGATATCCAGAAAATCAGGAATGGTTTCATTGAAACAAAATCTGGAACATTCAAAACATTCAGTTAACAATTGGGAAATCATGGAAAAAGATCTCCTGAGAATTATCGATTTATTTAAACTCCCTTTTCAAAATAACATTTTCTTTCCATCTAATATGTTTCAGTTCATAATTTTAAAATAAAGTCCTTTTCAACAGATTTAATAAAGCCATTCATTGTTCAATTTTTCCACATGATGTAGTGTTGGATCACATATGAATAAAACTGATAAATAAACAAGAAAAGTTGTTCAAGGACAGCCAGAAAAACACCTATGTATGTCAGTGCCAACAAATGGATTATAAGAATGGTTTTGATTTTATTTCCAATACTTTCTAAAAAATTATGACATGTCATAATAGCAGGTGCTTATGTATGTATACCTACATCACAACCTCTCTGCACTTGGGAACAGCCCAATGATGTACAGGAAATCGAGAATGGTTTCCTTGAAACAAAATGGAGCCTTCTAACATTCATTAAACAATTGTGAAAACGAGGAAAAACATCTCTTCTGAATTATCGAATGACATACACTCCATTTTAAATTAACATTTTTTTCAATATAATATCCTTTACAGTTCATAATTTTAAAATAGAAAACTTTTCAACAGCTTTTTAAAAAGCCATTTATTGTTCACTTTGTCCACAAGATTTAGTATGGAATCGCATATCAATAAAACTGATAGATAAACAAAAAAAAGTTGTTGAGGACAGCGAGACAAACACCTATGTATGTCAGTGTCAACAAATAGATTGCGAAGAGAATAATTTCTTCTTTATTCTTCTGGCTTTATTTAATATAATTATTGTAGAGTTATTGAAAAGGATTAATAATAATTGACGAGATAAATATACACCACTGTGAATATACAAATCAACAGGTATTTTACACATTGGATAAAAGAGATATTGGTTTAACATACCTCAATAAAACATATTTGTTTTAAAAGTCATGGGGTTGTCAGGAATTGGACACAAAAGTTGAGTCATGCATAAGAGTTATTAGTCATGTTTCAGAAATACTCTGGCCATTTTTTGAAAATGAATCACATTTCAAGTGTCTCCTGGAGATGGGACCCATGTATGGTGTTATGCTCCTTTATTTTCTAAGATTGTGATTTCTGCTCTAGACTTCAAGATTATGTATGTTCCTGAATGACTGATATGCCTAACTAAATATTTATATTGATAGAAATAATGTTGTGATAGACAAATATGAAGATTTGGAATTGCCTATTTCTCTAAAGTTGTATTCCTTTTGTGTTTCTTCATTGTTGGAGGGTATAATCACGCGTGCATAGAATGGAGGGCGTTACACTCTGAGGGATTAGGTCTTTGTCTTTAAGAAAATACATTATGATCCCCCATGATATATTGGATACATATGAGTCACTATTTTTCACCTTGCGGATGCTACAAGTCAATTTTTCTCTTCTGGGTGTTGGCAAGGTCCTTCATAAGCCCTAGGCGAAAATAGAAGGCTGGGATCTTTTGTACTTTGATTACCAGGGTTTTCATTTGTCTATATATGAATTCTTTTTCTTCGTAAGAATGAGTTTGATTTTATTTCCAAGACTTTCTAAAATATTACAATATGTCATTAGAGCAGATATACATATATGGATACTTGCATCACAATCTCTATGCACTCGAGAACAGCACAATGATGTTCAGAAAATCAGGAATTGTTTCCTTGAAACAAATCCAGAGCCTTCAAAACATTCAGTAAGCAATCGTGAAATCATGGAAAAATATCTCTTCAGAATTATCCATTTACCTACACTCCCTTTTAAAATTAACATTTTATTTCAATCTAATATTTGTTTCAGTTCATGATTTTAAAATAAAGACCTTTTCAATATCTTTAAACAGCCATTCATTGTTAACTTTGTCCATATGATGTAGTATGGGATCACATATGAATAAAACTGATATAAAAAAAGAAAAAGTTCTTCAAGGAGAGCCAGAAAAACAACTATGCATGTAAGTGTCACAAATGTATTGAGAGGTGAATAAATACTTCTTTATTCTTCTGATTTTCTTTATATATTATAATTAATATAGAGCTATAGAAAATGATTAATAATTATTGAAGAGATGAATGCACCCCACTGTGAATATAGCAAGGACCAGGGAATGTACACATTGTATAAAAAATATATTGGTTTAATATGTCTCAATAAAACAGAATTGTTTAAAACTCATTTGGATATCAGGAATTTTACACAGAAGTTGAGCCATGGATAGTAGTATTAGTTGTGTTTCAGAAATGCTCTGGCCAATTTTAGAAAATGAATCACAACTCAAATTTCTGCTGGAAATGGGACCACACTAAGGTGTCATGCCCCTTTATTTTCTTATGTCATGATTTCTGCTCTAGATTTCAAGTTTATGTATATTCATTTATGATTGATATGCATCACTAAAAATATATATTAAGAGTGTGAAGGGGGTGAGAGACAAATATGAAGCTTTGGAATTACCTTTTTCTCTAAAGTGGTCTTCCTTTAGTGTTTATTCCTTGTTGAAGGCTATATTCACCGGTGCATAGAATGGAGGGTGGTACACTCTGCTTGATGGATTGGGTCCTTGACTTTTTGAAACATTCCAATCCGCCATGATATCTTGTAAGCCTTTGAGTCACTGTTTTCCACCCTGTGAACACTGGAAGTCCCTTTTTCTCTTCTTGGTGTTGGAAAGGTCCTTCATAATCCATAGGAGAAATTTGGAGGCAGGGAACCATTTGTACTCTGAATTCCATGTTTTCATTTATGTATATGTGGATTCTGTTTCTTTGTAAGAATGAGTTTGATTTCATTTCCAATACTTTCTAAAAAATTATAATATGTCATAAGAGCAGGAATTTATATACAGATACCTGCTTCACATTCTCTCTGCACTTGAGAACAGCCCAATGATGTCCTGATAATCAGGAATGGTTTCCTTGAAACAAAATCAGGAGACTTCAAAATATTAGGTAAACAATTGTGAAATTGTAGAATTAGTTCTCCTCTGAATTATCAATTTACCTAAATTCCTTTAGAAAATTAACATTTTCTTTCAATCTTATATACGCTTCAGTCCATAATTTTAAATTAAAGACCTTTTCAAAAGCTTTAAATAAGCCATTCATTTTTCACTTTGTCCACATAATGTAGTATGGAATCACAGATCAATAAAACTGATAGATAATCAAAAAAACTTATTCAAGGGCAGCGAGGAAAACACCTATGTATGTTACTGTCAACAAATAGATTAAGAGCTGAAAATTTTCTTTTTTATTCTCCTGGTTTTTCTTTATTTATTGTGATTATTACACAGCTATTAGTAAGGTTTAATAATGA
This sequence comes from Cabassous unicinctus, assembly GCA_029593785.1. Lineage (NCBI taxonomy): Eukaryota > Metazoa > Chordata > Mammalia > Cingulata > Chlamyphoridae > Cabassous > Cabassous unicinctus. The sequence continues at coordinate 9,083 of JAQZBX010060455.1, read as the reverse complement.
TTTAAGAGATGAATGCACTCAACTGTAAATATAAGAAGGACCAGGGAATGTCCACATTGGATAAAAAAGATATTGGTAAAATATTTCTCAATAAAACAGATTTGTTTTAAAAATTGTGCATATGACAGGAATTGTACACCCAAGTTGATCGTAGATAATACTTATTATTTGTGTTTCAGAAATGCTCTGTCCTATTTTAAAAATGGGTCGCCATTCAAGTTTCTACAGAGGATGTGTGTATGGGACCACTGTTAGGTGTAATGCCCCTTTATTTTCTAAGGCTCTAATATCTGCTCTAGACTTCAATGTTATGTACCTTCATGTATAATTCATATGCATTACTAAAAATATATATTTAGAAAAAGAAGGCGGTGAGAGACAAGTATGAAGCTGTGCAATTACCTATTTCTCTAAAATGGTCTTCCTTTTGTGTTTCTCCATTGTTGGGTGTATAATCACATGTGCAGAGAATGGAGGGTGGTACACTCTGCTTCAAGGATTAGGTCCTTGACTTTTGTGAACCATACGTCTCCCCCATGATATCTGGTAAAATTTTAGTCACTCTTTGTTACCTTGTGGACACTACAATTCCCTTTTTTACTTCTGTATGTTGGCAGTACCCTTGATGGGCCATAGGAGAAATAAGGAGCATGGGCGCTATTTGTACTCTGAGTTCCTGAGGTTTCATTTGTGTGTAAGTGGATTCTTTTTTCTGAAAAATGAGTTTGATTTTATTTCCAATACTTTCTTAAAATACACAATATATGATAAGAGCAGGTATTTATATAAGGATACCTGCATCACAATCTCGCTGCACTCGAGAACAGCCCAATGATTTCCAGAAAATCATGAATGGTTTCCTTGAAACAAAATCTGGAGCCTTCGAGACATTCAGTAAACAATCGTGAAATCATGGAAAAAAATCTCAGAATTATTGATTTACCTTCACTCCCTTTTAAAATTAGCATTTTTTTCAATCTAATATCTGTTTTAGTTCATAATTTTAAAATAAAGACCTATTCAACAGCTTTAAATAATTCATTCACTGTCCACTTTGTCCATATGATGTAGAATGGGAAGACATATCACTAAAATTGAAAATCAAAAAGTTGTTCAAGACAGCCTGAAAAACACCTATGTATGTCAGTATCAACAAATGGATTGAGAGCTGAATAATTTCTTCTTTTTTCATCTGGTTTTTCTTTATTTATTATAAATATTACTGAGCTAATAAAAATGTTTAATAATGATTGAAGAGATGAATGGAAAACACTGTGAATATTCTGAGGACTGGGAAAGTACACATGGGATAAAAAATTTTTGGTTTAGTATATCTTAATGAAACCGAGTTGTTTTAAAAATTGTGGAGATGTCAGGAATTGTACAACCAAGTGGAGCCATGTATAATAGTTATAAGTAGTGTTTCATAAATGCTCTGGACAATTTCTTAAAATGAATCAGAATTCAAGTTTCTGCTTGAGATTTGTGTATGGGACCACTCTAAGGTGTTATGCCCCTTTATTTTCTAAGGTCGTGATTTCTGCTCTAGTTTTCAAGTTTATGTATTGTCATGAATGATTGGTATGCATCACAAAAAATAAATATTAATAGAAATAGCATGGTGAGGGATAAATATGAAACTTTGGTATTACCTATTTCTCTAACGTGGTCTCCTTTTGTGTTTATTCATTTTTGGAGGCTATAATCACGTGTGCATAGATTGGAGGGCCATACACTCTGCTTGATGAATTAGGTACTTGATTTTATGAACCATTCTTCTCTCCCATGATATCTTTTAAATATTTGAGTCTCTCTTTACCTCCTTGTGCACACATCCAATCCCCTTTTCTTTTCTGGGTGTTGGCAATGTCCTTCATGGGCCATAGGAGAAATTTGGAGCATGGGAGCTATTTGTTCTCTGATTTCCTGGATTTTCATTTGTGTATATGTGGATTCTATTTCTTCATAAGAATGAGCTTGATGTTATTTCCAATACTTTCTAATAAATTCACATATGTCATAAGAGCAGGTATTTATATATGGATACCTGCATCACAATCTCCCTGCAATCGAGAACACCCCAATCATGTCCAGAAAATTAGGTATGGTTTCCTTGAAACAAAATCCAGAGCCTTCAAAACATTCAGTAAACAATCGTGAAATCATGGGGAAATTTCTCCTCTGAATTATCCATTTACCTACACTCACTCTAAAAATTAACATTTTCTTTCAATTTAATATCCGTTTCAGTTCATAATTTTAAAATAAAGACCTTTTCAACAGCTTTAAAAAGGCCATTCACTGTTCACTTTGTCCACATGATTAGTATGGGATGACATATCAATAAAAGTTAAAAACAAGAAAAGGTTTTCAGGACAGCCTGAAAAACACCTATGTATGTTAGTGTCAACAAATGGATTGAGAGGTGAATAATTTCTTCTTTATTCTTCTGGTTTTTCTTTCTTTCTTCTTATTATTAATGAGCTATTGAAAATGTTTAATAATGATTGAAGGGATGAATGCACACAACTGTGACTATACCAAGGACCAGGGAATGTACACATTGGATAAAAAAGATATTGGTTTAGTATATCTTAATAAAACCAATTTGTTTTAAAAATCGTGGGGATTTCAGGAATTGTACACCGAAGCTGAGCCATGGATAATAGATACTAGTCATGTTTCAGAAATGCTCTGAATGGTTTTTGAAGATGAGTCACAATTCAAGTTTCTGCTGGGAGGGGACCATTTTAAGGTGTTATTCCCCTTTATTTGTAAGGCTGTGATTTCTGTTCTAGAGTTCAAGATTATGTATATTCATGTATGATTCATATGCATTGCAAATATATATATTAAGAGGAAAATGGTGGTGAGAGAAAATGTGAAGCTTTGGAATTACCTCTTTCTCTAAAGTGGTATTCCTTTTGTTTTTCTTCATTGTTGGTGGCTATAAACACATGTGCATAGAATGGAAGGTGGTGCATTCTTCTTGATGGATTTGGTCCTAGACTTTTATGAACGCTTCTTCTCCTCAATGATAAGTTGTAAATATTTGAGTCACTGTTTCTCACCTTGCAGACCTTATAAGTTCCTATTTTTCTTCTGGATATTGGCAAAGTCCTTCATAAACCAAAGGAGAAATTTGGAGATGGGAATCTATTTGTTCCGTGAGTTCCTCGGATTTGTTTCTGTATAAGTGGATTTTGTTTCTTTGTAAGAATGAATTTGATTTTACTTCTAATAGATTCTAAAAAGTTAAAATATGTCATAAGAGCGAATATTTATATATCGATACCAGGATCACAATCTTTCTGCTCACAAGAACAGCCCAATGATGTCCAGAAAATCAGTAATGGTCTCCTTGAATCAAAATCCAGACCCTTCTAAACATTCATTAAACAATCGTGAAATCATGGAAAAAGTTATCCAATGAATTATCAATTTACTTACACTCCCTTTTAAAATTAACATTTTCTTTCAATGTAATATCCATTTCTGTACATAATATTAAAATAAATAATTTTAAGCTAAAGACCTTTTCAACAGTTTTAAATAAGCCATTCTTTGTTCACTTTGTACACATGATGTAGTATGGGATCACATATCAGTAAATCTGATAGATAACAAAAAAATTTGTTCAAGGAAAGCCAGAAAAACAACAGGTTATGTATGTGTCAAAAAATGGATTGAGAAGTGAATATTTTCTCATTTATTCTTCTGGTATTTCTATATTTATTATAATTATTATAGAGCTAAGGAAAAGGTTTAATAATTATTGAAGAGGTGAAGGCAGACCACTGTGAATATACCAAGGACCATGGTATGTACACATTGGATAAAAAAAATATTGGTTTAATATGATTAAATAAAATGCATTTGATTTAAAAATAATAGGGATGCCAGGAATTGTACATCCAAGTTCAGCCATGGATAACAGTTATTAGTCATGTTTCAGAAATGCTCTGTCCAATTTTTAAAAATAATAACATTTCATGTTCTACTGGAGATGAGTGTATGGGACCACTGTTAGTTGTTATGCCCCTTTATTTTCCAAGGCTTCAATTTCTTCTCTAGATTTCAAGATTATGCATGTTCAAGTATTTTTGATATGCATCACTAAAAAATATATTAAGAGAAAGAGGGTGGTGAGAGACAGATATGAAATTTAGGAATTACCTATTTTTCTAAAGTGGTATGCCTTTTCGTTTCTTCATTGTTGGAGGCTATAAACAGAAGTACAGAATGGAGGGCGGTACACTCTGCTTAATGGATTAGGTCCTTGACTTTTATGAACCCCTCCTCTCCCCCATGATATCTTGTAAACATTTGAGTCACTCTTTGTCACCTTGTGGACCCTACCTAACCCTTTTTCTCTTCTGGGTCTTGACAAGGTACTTCCTGAGCCAGAGGAGAAATTTGGCATTTGGAACCTTTGTGTACTGTGAGTTCCTGGTTTCATTTGTCTATATGTGGATTCTGTTGTTTTGTAAGAACGAGTTTGATTTTATTTCCAATACATTTTAAAAAGCACAATATGTCATAAGAGCAGGTATTTATATATGGATACCTGCATCACAATCTCTCTGCAATCAAGGAAAACCCAATGATGTCCAGAAAATGAGGGATGGTTTCCTTGAAACAAAATCCTGATCCTTTTAAACATTCATGAAATCATGGAAAATGATCCCCTAAAAATTATGGATTTACCTACACTACCTCTTAAAATTAACATTTTCTTTCATTCTGAGTTCCGTTTAGTTAATATTTTTAAAAGAAAGAACTTTTCAACAGATTGCAAAAAGCCATTCACTATTCACTTTGTCCACATGATGTAGTTGGGATCATAGATCAATAAAATTTATAGATAAACAAAAAAGTTGTTCAAGGACTGCCAGTAAAACACCTATCTATGTCAGTGTCAACAAATGGATTGAGTGGTGAATAATTTCTTTTTTATTCTTCTGGTATATATTTATTTATTATAATTATTATAGAGCTATTGTAAAGGTTTAATAAATATTGAAGATATGAATGCACACCACTGTGAATATACCAAGAACCAGGGAATGTACACATTTGATAAAAAAGATATTGGTTTAATATGTCTCAATAAAACAGTGTTGTTTAAAATTCATGGGGATTTCAGGAATTCTACTCCCATATTGAGCCATGGATAATAGTTATTAGTGTTGTTTCAGAAATTCACTGGCCAATTCTAATTAATGAATCACAATTCAAGATCCTGCTGGAGATGGGAACATTGTAAGGTGTTATGCTTCTTCATTTTCTGTTTTTGATTTCTGCTTCAGATTTCAAGATTATGTATGTTCATATATGAATGACATGCATCACCAAAAATATATATTAAGAGAAAGAATGTTGTGAGAGACAAATATGAAGGTTTGGAATTACCTATTTCTCTAAATTGGTATTTCTTTTGTGTTTCAGCGTTTTTGTAGACCATAATCACGTTTGCATAGAATGCAGGGCGGTACAATCTGGTTGGTGGATTAGATCCTTGATTTTTGTGAGCCATTCCTCTCCCTCATGATATATTTTAAACATTTGAGTCAGTCTTTGTCACCTTCTGGACCCTACAAGTCCCTTTTTCTCTTCTGGGTGTTGGCAAGGTACTTCATAAGCCATAGGAGAAATTTAGAGTTTGGGAGCCATTTGTACTCTGAGATCCTAAGTTTCCATTTGTGTATAAGTGGCTTCGGTTTCTTTATTTTAAAGAGTTTGATTTTATTACCAATACTCTCTAAAAAATTACAATATTTCATAAGAGCAGGTATTTATGTATGGATCCCTGCATCACAATCTCTCGGCACTCAAGTACAGCCCAATGATATCTAGAAAATCAGGAATGGTTTCCTTGAAACAAAATCTGGAGCAATCTAAACATTCAGTAAAAATTCGTGAAATCACTGAAAATGATCTCCTAAGAATTATCGATTCACCTCCACTTGTTTTTAAAATTAATATTTTCTATCGATCTTATATCTGTTTCAGTTCATAATTTTCAGATAAAGACGATTTCAACAGCTTTAAAAAAGCATTCATTGATCACTTTACCAACATGATGTATTGTGGGATCACATATCAATACAACTGATAGATAAACAAAATATTTGTTCAAGGACTGCCAGAAAAACTCTATGTGTGTCAGTGTCAAAAAAGGGACAGAGATGTGAATAATTTCTTCTTTATTCTTCTGGTTTTTCTTTTTTTATTAGAATTATTATAGAGCTATTGAAAATGTTTTATAATGATTGAAGAGATGAATGCACACCACTGTGAATATACCAAGGATCAGTTAATGTACACATTGGATAAAAACATATTGTTTTAATATGTCTCAATAAAGCAGATTTGTTTTAAACATCGTGGGGATGTCAGGAAATCTACACACAAGTTGAGCCATGGATAATAGCTATTAATCCCATTTCAGAAATGCTTTTGTCAATTTTTAAAAATGAATCACCATTCAATTTTCTGCTGGATATGTGTGTATGGGACCATTGTAAGATGTTATGCCCCTTTATTTTCTAAGATCGTGATTTCTGCTATGAACTTCAAGTTTACATATGTTCAATTATGATTAATATGCATCACTGAAAATATATATTAAGATAAGGAGGGTGATGAGAGCCAATATATAACCAATAACCTTGTTTAACCAATAAGGTTAAATGCTAGAGATAAAATGCAAGTTAACGCAGAAAAAAAAGAACTAAAAATAAAATATAATTAACAGATTGGGACGTTCAAAAAAAGAAAATGGGAAAAACAAAAGAATTTGTTTGAATTATTTTTTCTCCTCATATCACTGCATTATAAGATATCCAGTATGTACCGTGAAACCTTCTCCCACTCATTTCTCAGTGTATCCCAAATTTTCTTTTAGTTTCCAAGAAGTTTTAGGTCACAGCAAAGTCACACACGGAATACTAGAGATTCCCATATACCCAACCTCTCTCCCATTCCCCAACCCATATTAAAACATTTTTTGTCGTTGTTGATGGTAGCATTGTTATAACTGCAATACAGATAGTGAAACAAAGCTACTAAACATTTTCAATGGTTTACAGTATAGTTTACAATTTAGATGTTCAGTTTAATAATTTTTGATGATATTTCCCACGTCCTGTGTCCATTACTGTAAGGTAATGAAAAACATTTCCCATGACCACTAAATACCCCGTTTGATCTTTCCTGTTCCTTCCTCCCCAACTCCCTGGGGCATATGACACTCCCCTGTATTAACTCATGGGATGACAACATTCATATTTACATGCCCTGGGTATTCTAACCTGCCCTTTCTAATCTATGCACCTCTTAACCCTGCACCACCTAACCCAGTAATAGCACTACCCACATGTCCTATCCTTCAATATGCAACTATCCTCAATCACTTCAGCATAGAATATGACCATATGGGTGATGGCTCACAAACTATTCTTCTCTCACTCTCCCTCATTAATCTATCTTTCAGAGACTGGTTCTCAGAGACTGCACACTTTCCTCAATTCACATAAATTTGGTCATATAGTGTTCATCTTCAATGCCTCACTTGCTTCACTCAACATAAGGTCTTCAAGACTCATTCATGTTATTCCATGTGTTAGCACTTTATTCCTTCTAACAGCTGAGTAATATTCCATTGTATGTATGTACCACATTTTACTTATCCATTCATCTGTTGATGGGCACCAGTGCGGATTCCAACTTTTGGCAATTGTGAACAAGGTCTCTATGAACATTGTTGTGCATATATCTGTTCGTGTCTTTGCTTTCAATTCTTCTGGGTATATACCCAGCAATGGAATTGATGGATAATATGGAAGATCTATTGTTAGTTTTCGAAGGAATCAACAAACTGTCCTCCACAGTGGATAGACCATTCCACAATCCCACCAGCAGTGGATGAGGGTTCCAAATCCCCCGCATCCTCTCCAACACGTATATTTTGCTGTTTTTTCAAAAGCTGCCATTCTAATGGGTGTAAGATGGGATCTCATTGTGGTTTTGTTTTGCATTTCCCTAATAGCTAGTGACGTTGATCATTTCTTCAGGTGCTTTTTAGCCATTTGTATTTCTTCCTTGGAGAAGTGTCTTTCCAGGTCACTTGTCCGTTATTTAAATGGGTTGTTTGTCTTTTTGTTTTCGAGTTTTAGGATTTCTTTATATATGCAGGGTATTAGGCTCCTAACAGATATATGGTTGCCAAATATTTTCTCCCATTGGGTAGGCTGCCTTTTCATTTTCTTAATAATGTCCTTTGAGGTGCAGAATTAAATTTTGTTGAGATCCTATTTATGTATTTTTTCTCTTCTTATACGTTCTTGACTGTGAAGTTCATGAAACCATTTCCTATTACAAGGTCCTGTAAATGTTTTCCTACATTATCTTCCAAGGTCTTTAAGGTTTTGGCTCTTATATTTAGATATTTGATCCATCTTGAGTTGATTTTTGTATGATGGGTGACATGGTATTCTTCTCTCATTGTTTTGGATATGGATATCCAGTTCTCCAAGCACCACTTATTAAAGAGGCCATTCTCTCCCACCTGAATGGGCTTGATGGCCTTGTCGAATATCAGATGACTGTATATGCATGGATCTATATCAGAACTCTCAATTCGGTTCCATTGTTCAGTAGGACTATCCTTGTGCCAGTACCATGCAGTTTTGATCACTGTAGCTTTGTAGTATGTTTTAAATTCAGGTAATGGCATACTTCAGACGTAATTTTTCTTTTTCAATATGTCTTTGGAATTTGGGGACTCATACCTCTCCAAATGTATTTTATGGTTAGTTTTTCCACTTCCTTATAAAATACAGTGTTGGTTTTCCTTGAGATTGCATTAAATCTGTAGATTAGTTAGGGTAGGATAGACATTTTGATGATGTTTAGTCTTCCTATCCATGAACAGGGAATATCTTCCATTTATTTAATTTTTCTTTGATTTCCCTTAAATGTGTTGTGTATTTTTCTGTATATAAGTCCTTTACATCTTTAGTTAAATTTATTGTTACGCATTTGATTCTTTTAGCTTCTATTGTAAATGGTATTTTTTTCTT
>JAQZBX010060454.1:0-17308 GCA_029593785.1 Cabassous unicinctus | reverse complement strand
CAAGAAAGAGAGACACAGAAGAGAGACAATAAGAGATGTAGCAGACCAGGAAGCTGAGGTGGCGCAAGAGATTGAGTGGCCTCTCTCCACTCCAGAAGGTCCCAGGATCGTTCCCGGTGCCACCTGAAGAGAAGACAAGCAGACACAGAAGAACACATAGAGAGCAGACAGCAAGCACAAAAACAATGGGAGGGGGATAAATAAATAAATCTTAAAAAAAAAAAATTGCATGGGGGGAAGTGGATGTGGCTCAAGCAACTGAGCTCCCACCTACCACACGGGAGGTCCCTGGTTTGGTTCCCTGTGCCTCCCAAAGAAGACAGAGCTGACGCGACAGGCATGTGTGGCAAGCTGACGCAACAAGATGACACAACAAGAGACATGGGGAGGAAAACATAATGAGAGATACAACAAAGCAGGGAGCAGAGGTGGCTCAAGCAATTAGGCACCTCCCTACCACATCAGAGGTCCCAGGTTCAGCTCCCAGTGCCACCTAAAAAAACAAGGAAGATGAACAGGCACAGCAAATGCAAACAATGAGGGAGTGGGGAGAAATAAATAAAATAAATCTTTAAAAAAATAAATAAACTACATGGTGGGGGCAGGCAGCTCTAGAAAGGAAATTATGACAGTATAATTGCAAATGATGCCAAAAGAAGGAAATAAGGAATGGCTAAAGAAACCAAACCTGCCGCCCCAGGCCACCCTGGCCTGGCCCAGTGCAGGTGTGTCAGGTGTTGCCACCTGCCTGCCCAGCCCCTGAGCGAATCCTGCACAAGGATGGGGGCTACAAGGAAAGGGCTACATCAGAAAAGCAGCCCACCAGAAGAGGATCTAAAATTAATCGTACTACTCTAAACCAAAGATGCCCAAGCCCCTAACCCCTGGAATCTGTTCATAGGTTACCTCTGTTTTGCCTACAGCAAGAGGGATTTGAGGTGTGATTAAGTTAGGGATCTTGAGGTGAGAGTATCCTGGGATATACAGGTGTATACAATCTAATCACATGGGTTCTTAAAAAGCAGAGAACCTTTCTTGGCTGTGGTCAGGGAAGGAAAAGTATGAAGAAAGAAAAACGTGAAGACAAAAGAAGGATCAGAGAGATATGAGAGTGCTGGCTTTAAACACAGAGAGAAAGAGCCAAAATATGGGCAGCCTTTAGAAGCTGGGAAAACAAGGAAACAGATCCTCCCCAGAGCCTGCAGAGAGGAATGCCTGCTGACACCTGCATCTTAGCCCGGGGAGACCTGGGTCAGATTGTAAGAAAACAAATGAGATTTTTTTTTAAATTATGGTAGCATATATGTAACATAAAATTTGACATTTTAACCATTTGTAAGTGTACAATTCAGTGACATTAGTTGCAATTACAATGTTCTGCTAACGTCAACACTATCTACTACCAAAACTTTTTCATCACCCCAAAAAACTCTGTACCCACTAAGCAGTGATTTCCCCATTCTCTACCCCCCCACACACCATCCCTGATAACCTGTAATCTGCTTTGTCTCTATGAATTTGCTTATTCTAAATATTTCATATAAGTGGAGTCATACAATAGTTGTCCTTTTGTGTCTGGCTTTTTTCACTTGGCATGATGCCTTCAAGATTCATCATGTTGTAGCATGTACCAGCATGCCATTCCTTTTTAGGGCTGGATAAGAATCCACTGTACAGAGAGACCACCTTTTGTTTCTCCATCCTTCTGTTGATGGACCCTTGCGGTGTTTCCAGCTTTTGGCTGTTGTGAACAATGTTCTGTGAACATCAGTGTACTGGTATCTACTTGGGTACATGTGTGCTTTTTAAGCCACTAAGTTTGGAGTATTTTGATATTCCCAGCGGACAGAGAAAACCTATACACATTCCGACCTCTGTATTTGCCCAGATCTTATATTGCAGATTATGCCTTGGTTTTCTGACTTCAAACTATAATTTCCTCCCTGGGACTCAGGCCCTGAACCCCTCCTAGCTCTTGTTCCCTGCTGCCATGGACATATACAATAACAATACAATTTCATATCAGAGTTATGACCCATGCATAAATTCCAGGATAAACCCCTTTAACCTAAAAGTGGATTAAATAAGTTCATCTAACAGAACCCCCCAAATTACATCCCCAGGATATTGGCACTAAAAGTAATTACCAAAGAGACCACTAAACCATTGTAGTAACTGGAGAGTAAAGAATCTACAACTGGGAAGCAGGAGTGGCTCAGTCGATAGAGCCCCCGTTTACCATGTGTGAGGCCCCGGGTTCACTTCCCGGGGCCTCCTTGTGAGGGCAGGCCGGCCCGCGCGGCGTGAGGAGCTGATGCAGCGGGACCTCACAGCAAGGGGAAGATAAGCAGACACGGAGAAGACACACAGCGAATGGACACAGCAGACACAAGCAGCAAGGGGGGGATAAGCTACTAAACAGGAAACACTGAGCTGTGTACATGCAGTTTTCACAAGCTCCGTGGTGATCATCAGAACTGGCCAGGGCTGAGAACCTCTTCTAGAAGAAGGAACAGGAAATCCTGTTTTCTACCTGAATCCTCTTCTGGGTATCATGCTTTGAGATGAAGACAGATAAACCGGAGAATATTCACATGAGAGAACCAAGATGGTCAAAAGGAAATGATAAAGGATCGAGAGATATTTTCCTAGAGATGAAAAGATAAAGGGGTAGAGGGGTGGAATGCTAAAACAACTGATGAGTTTTCACGTGAAACAAGAATTAAGACTTTGCATGAGGTCTCTAAGATGCAGGTACAGACGTCAATTTTTTTTTTTAAAAAAGGAGCTCTCTAATACAAGTAATTCTCAATGGGAAGAAGGGAAATATCAAAGTCACTTGTGAAGCTTTTCACAAACTATAATCTCCCATCTCCACTAAGCTGAAATTGATTTGTCTTGGGAAGAAGGAGCAGGGGGGCAGGGTTTGTTACATATAAAAATGTGTTCAGATATTTTCAAAAGGTTTGAGAACCAGTACTGTAACACTCTCCGAAGCCCAAGACGGAACTCATCCATCCATCCACCCATCCGTCCATCCATCTATCCAATAAACACATACTGAGGCCCTACTATCAGTCAGGTTCTGTTCCAGAGGCTGAGCATACGGAGATGTGTAAAACAAAGGACCTGCCCTCACAGCGCTTACCTTCTGTTGAGGGAAAGACTCAGCAAACAAGTAAATAGGGAAGCGGATGTGACTCAAGTGGTTAGGCTCCCGTCTACCATACGGGAGGTCCAGGGTTCTATTCCCAGGGCCTCCTGGTGAAAAGCAAGCTGGCCCGTGCAGCGAGCTGGCCCGAGTGGGGAGCTGGCCCACGCGGAGTGCTGGCCCGTGCGGAGAGATGGCGCAGCAAGATGACACAACAAAAAGAGACACAGAAGAGAGACAACGGGAGATGCAGCAGAGCAGGGAGCTGAGGTGGCGCAAGAGATTGAGCGCCTCTCTCCACTCTGGAAGGTCCCGGAATCAGTTCCTGGTGCTGCCTAAAGAGAAGACAAGCAGACACAGAAGAACACACAGAGAGCAGACAGTGAGCGCAAAACAACAAGGGGGGCAGGGGGGATAAATAAATCAATCTTAAAAAAACAAGTAAATACACACGTCTTATTTCAGATGGCGTTAAGAGCTACAAAGGAACCAAAGTGTGGTAAGAGTGACGGGGAACATGCCATGTTATACAGGACAGCTGGGAGGGCCTTTCTGCTCAGCAGGGAACTGTTTTGAAAAAAAGCTATGATCCCCATCAGAAGTGTATTCCACTTGGTAAGAACGTGGTGAAATCGACACGAATATTAGTTGATTAGCAACGTTGGAAGATGTTCAATTTCTTTCAAACCATGTGACTTTCTGAAACATGTCTCGATATTTTAAAAGCAGGACAACAAGAGTTTCAGAAACTTGGAATAAGCTTGTCATTAATCTTTGAAAAGTCTTAAGCTGATTATTAAACTGATGATTAATGGGCGCTCAGAACAGGCTGCCATGGCCATCGGGTCCAGCTTGCCTAAGAAGAATCACGCCACCCTAATCTCATTTCCTTTTTTGATGGGGTTATCAGATTAATGGATTGGGGAAAATGGTGGATATAACACAACTTTATTTGCTATTATCAAACCAAGCAAAATCCTTGTGAGTGAGACAGATTTGAAACAAGCTGAATAAATGACTTAATTATAATTAAATATTAATTAATAAATTGATCTCACCGGGGAGAGACATCCTATTGGTGATAAACTCACTTTCTCTGTTATTACTTTTTTAACATTCATCTTATTGTGTGGCTGCTTATTTGGTTCAGATGCTTGTACTGTTATTTCGGTGAGTTTGGGACCAATTTGCTGTTATTTTAATGCCCCAGAGGTCCTTTGTTTCATTCTTTTAATACAAGGGTAGAATTTTGCACTAAGGCCTATTTAATTTCTCTGTGTTGGTTTTGGCATCTTCCACTCTAAGATCTTTCAGTGTGGCATAATGGAAGGACCACAGTTTTGTATAAGAGAAGGTTAAATAAATATCCCAGTCTGTTTACTGACTAGGCAATCCTTTTTGAACCTTAATTTTCCTATCTCTAAAATGGAAGAGAATACCAAAGTCGCAAGGTTATTATGACAATTACCATGAAATGTATATGTAGGTGCCTGAAATATGAATGGCATTTTAAGGCCCATCAACAAATGTTAGTTTCCCTTTGTGAATCCAGATTATTTTATCCAGAATATAATACGTTCTCTCACCAACTTTGTATTATTTGCACATGACAAGATTTCATCCTTGCCTTCCAAGTTTTCATCCAAGTCATTAATGATATTCTAGATAGGAGAAGGCCACTTACTAGGCATCTGAAAATGTTACGAGAGCAAATACAAAGAGCAAAGCAGGAGAACTATATAAGACAACAGAACAAGAAGGAAAGAGCTGTCAAAGCTTAACCAGGTACAAGGCCCCGCTAAACATGGGAAGAACTTTAAAAAGAAACTGACATACAGCCAAAGAATGAATGACATTGAAGATAAACTCCATCTGTAAATCCAAACCAAGATAATGGGAGCAAAACCTTCATTAATTTTGAAGATAAATGAAAATCTCAACCCCACAAATTATATAGGTGACAAAGCTGTGGGAAAGGGACGTAATGTGGAAATGTTAGCTAAAAAAACAAAAATATTCCTCAGTAGCCGAACTTATTTGGATTATTTATTTATAAGGATGATAAATATAAGTATCAAGAGATAACTTATCTGAACCCTTTTGTTTTGAGTTCCAGATAACAAGTAGCATGTAAACTAGCAAAGAGGTGTCCACCCCCAAAATTGAATTTGAATCTACTCGATTCCTGATTTTGGATAGCAAGAGTTTAGTGTCCCGAAAGTGAAAAACAAGCAAACAAAACAAACATAAAAATCATCTTAGCTTGGAAATTGAGAAAGTGGAAAGAAACTCAAAGACTCAGTGGGATGTTTCTTTTCTTTTTATGTTTTTTCTTTTTTCATTTTAAAAAATTTTATTTAAGTATATCATGCATACATGAACATACATAAACAATGTGTGTAGCACAAGTTGTGAACTTAAAAAACAAACATGCACAACATACAGGACTCTTAATGGGGTATTTCTAGAACAAAGACCCCTAAGGTAGCAACTTAACAAATTCCCTAACTTCTAGCCAAAGAAAAGCTCATTGGAGAACCAAAACAAAAGCAGCTCTAACAATCAAGGAGATGGAAGGAATCACGAATCCCAGGGGCCGCTTGACCACTACAGAAAAACAAACCAAAAAAAGTAGGGACAAAAAACCTGCACATTGTGGAAATACACGAGTTTCATACTTCAAGTGAAGGCTTGGCCCAAGATAATTTTTCTCTCAAGTCAGCGTATATCAGGACCTAATGAAATTAGCCATAACCAAATACAGAGAGAGAACAAAGAAGTGCGAAAACTGGCAAAAACTCATTAAAGAGATATACAGAGAAGGCCACCAGCAAGGACAATTGATTTTGTGAAATGAAAGGAAGAAAATGCCTCGGACAGTTTCTGATCTATCCTTCTAACTTTCTACCAGGATGCCTCACACTCCCCTGGCTCACTGGGATGGTCAAGTTCAGGTGTCAACTTGCCTAGATTATGGGGTCTAACTGTTCGGTCAAGCAAGCCCTGGCCTGATGGTTACTCTGAGGCTATGCTGTGGATTTAAGTCATTGGGCTGTTGATTGCATCTCTAGCTGATGACATCTATAATCAACAAATGAGATGGCCTTCAGCAATGAGAGGAGTCTCATGCAAGCAGCTGAAGACCTTAAAGGGAAACTGGTGATTTCAGCAGCCAGAAGAAACTTCTTTCTCTACTTCAGTCCACTAGCTTCTCCTGGGGAATTCATTGAAACCTTTGTCAGAGTTCCCATCTTGCAACCGACTGAATTTGGACTTGCCAATCCCCATGGTTTGTGCAAGCCAATTCTTATAAGAAACCTCATATTTAAATACATGCATATACATATATACACACACACGTGTTTCATTTCTGTTTCTCTGGAGAACCCTACAACACTCGCCATGCCAGTGAAGGAGCCCATTATTGTCCCTGGCCCCGCAGCACTGTCCCACCTTAGCTGGCAGCTTAGCATCCATTGCCCCAGTCATCCAGAGGAAAATCCTTCACTCTGTCTTCTTTCCAATTCCCATGGCCAATGAATCACTGGCTGCTATTACCATTACCTCCAAAATGCCACGTGGCCCTTCTTTCCTTTCCACCTCCACTCCTACCGAAGTCGTCTCCCGGCACCCTGGCCTCCACGCTCCCTTCTCTCTGCCCCAAATCCATCCCCCCAGGATGAAGTCCAAATGATCTGAAATATAAAAAGCCCCTCTCCCTAAAACTCTTCAGAAGGATAAAGTCCAAGCGTGGCTGCCCTACACAAGTCCCCTGCCTGCCTCTCTGCATTCACCCTCTGCCCCTCCACGGTCACTCTACAGAGTTGTCTGACGCCTCGGCGCCTTTGTGCAAGCCACGGCTCGTTCCTAGGATGCCAGTCACCTTCCAGCTGCCACACCATTCAACATTAAAACCCTACCAGGACCCCTCAGCTCTGGTGCCGTTCCTGAACAGCGGCTCCCACCTCTCCTGAAGGCTGGGCGTGCTCACCTTGGAACAACTTCAGTTCCCTGGATGTACTTCTGGTTTTGCCTGTCCCACACTGTATCATATCTACTGACTCCATGGTCCTCCCACGAGAATCTATATCCCCAGCAACCTAATCAATGCCTGCCACATCATGCATGATCAATAAATATTTGCTCAACCAGACTGAAGATGTTACTGGACATATACCTTTTTCTATGTAACCCATTCTCTCCAAGGACAGTCCAGCCAGGAACCTGGAATATGAACGCCATACACTTAGAACAAGGCTCGGCCTATTAGCTGTCCCTGCTTCTCTCAGCGTTGCTGGTTAAATATTTAGGACAAAGCAGCATTTCCCAAACTTGCCTGATCCTAAGACTCTGCCAGGACACTTCTAGAAAGCATGAATTTCCAAGCCCACCCCCTTCCCCCACTGCTCGGATTTAGCAGGTCTGAGACGAAGCCCCAAGTTTATGCTTTACATAAGCACTTCCCATGTGACCCTTTTAATCACACCAGTGGCAAAACTATTGCATGAGGGGAACAGAGGGACCAGCAACCCTCTCCACCTTAGATGCCACACCATCTTTCTAAGATTTGGGAGAGTTCCAGTGTTTCATCTGTTGGGGCCAGGATAGGGATCAAAGAGGAGGAATGGAGGCTCGCTGCCCACGGTTAGGGCTGGAGCGGGGCTCTCAGCAGAGAGGGGAAGGGGGCTTGCCGTCCTCCTCTGCAACCACCAGGACGGAAGTCAGGTCAGCACACGAGAAACACCCTTCTTGGCAATAAAGGGTTAATTGGCTAGAGCATCTGCTGTCTGCTTTAAGGAGCTGGACAAATCATCGGAAGGTGGCTGGATGGAGGGGAGACCCCGTGAAGCAGGGGACCCCCAATGACAGCCAGGGTCCACTCGGATGGTGGTAGTGCGGGGTCAGCTCTGTGCCGGCCACACCTTCCCAGGCACATCACAGCAGGACCCATCAGGCCAGAGGTGGAACGAGCCTGCAGCGGAGACCAAAACACTGATGGGCCCGCGTGAGGGTAAAATGCATGGCCTCATCTGCGTTCCACCCTAGAGGCCATCTGCAGTCACTCCCTGCCTTGAGAGTCATTCGGTGGCTTGGCCTTGCAGAAGCCTTCACCCCCTGCAATACATTCCTACTGCAAGGACCCTCCCTGGGTCCCCCAGAGGAGCAGGAACCAGGAGTGGGACTCATTAGATATGACAACTGCCAATGCCTAGCACATATGCAACGCATGCGCCGTCTCACACTCGGATGACCTTATTACTAGTCTCCGTGTGTTTTAAGCATGTGAATTCCATCCCACCAACAAGTATCACTCCACGGGCTGAGACTGAAATTCTTTTGGGGGTGCTGGAGGCAATCCCCCCAATAATACAGCCCCTAGCCCAGTAGATGCCCACTGAATACTTTCAGAAGAACAAGCGCACAGTTTAACACGTTTACAATACTACCACCAAAAAACCTACTCAGGATATTTTTCTCAGTCATTCGCTGAGTATTTCAGCTGGAAACGCTCGTGGTATTTGAAGACCCAGCCGACCTCTTAAAAAGAACATGACTATCCCAGGCATAGGGGTGCAGGCGGCAAAGCTCCGGTGTGAGCACAGAGCAAAGCATGGTCACACCTAAGTGCACAGACTCACACGCTTGGGTGCGCTGGTCAGAAACGAAGCGTAAGCGCAACCTCACGCTCTCTGGACACCCACCCCGGGGGGTCAGGTGCTCCTTAAGCACTCACGGCAGTTGGCCTCGTCCTGGCCATCGTGGCAGTCCTGGTGGCCGTCACAGCGCTTCCAGTTGGGGATACACTTCTTGGGCTGCCGGCACTCGAACTCAAATCGGTCACATCGCCCAAGCCGGACGGTAGAGGAGGTGGTAGTGACATTTGCTAGGACAAAAAATATTTGAATTCACTTTTCAGCGTGGAAGGGGCTGGCCAGCATTGAGGACCAATTTGGTGTACTGGGCTTTAGGAATGACGAGGGGATGGTCTATTAGCTCTCGTAGTCAAAAACAATTTTGAGAGACAGAGAAGTTATTAAACAGGTAAGGGGGCCTTGTGGGGAAAAGGATAGAAATGAAAGCTTTTATTTTGTTTACAATTCATCTAAACTTGAGAAGCATTTAAGGGATGCCTGTAGTTGCCTAGTACTGTGATAGGCACAGTGGGGGATTCCAAAGTGGTAGGCAGCATGACCCTAAAAGACAAGAGCCACACCACCATTAGGGAATGAAAAAAATTATACGCGGGAAATAATTAGCAATATATGGCAGAGCGTAATTAAAAACAGAAAGAACAAGACGTAAGTTCAATAAGACTGGAACAGAGACTGACATCAGCTAAAGGGATCCACGAAAGCCTGTGAAAGTAGGATTTTAGGGGGATGATCATGCCCCACTTTTTTAAAGCAGGAACCTCAAACTTGAGTGAATCTAAGGATCACAGAGGAGCTCCTGGGCTCCATCCAGAAATTCTGATTCTACATTTGTGATAAATATCGAGTGATTCCATCAAAGGTAGTGGTCTCGGGGCCATACTTTGAGAAGGGTTGATATCTCGAGGTCTCTAATAGTTACAAAAGCCTTGCTTCTGTTTGTCCTAGGAGGGAAAGGCCGAGGAAGAGGGGCGTTTCTGATACAGGCAAAAACCCCAGTGAAGGCAGAAAAGAACCCGGCCTTCCAGAGCTGTGAGGAGTCCAGCTTGGCTGATGTAAGCGTATAACGGGGGGTAAGCACGGGTCAGCACACACAAGGCCTTGAAAATAGGAATCAAGGGTCAAGATGTGATCTTCTGGACAAGAGGAAAGCAGTGATGGTTTTAAACAGGGAAGCAATAGGATGAAAACAGTCTTCAAGGAGGAAAATCAAACTGTGCTGACCTTGAAGTTTGCTAGGAAAAGGACCATGCAAATCACAGCAGACTGTCTATTCTCTTACTGTAAATGAGTTCAAAATAGACTCCTGCGTAGGAGAGGACACAGCGTCCGTACCTCTCTTCTGCCTGCAGTTCAGGGCGTGAACTAAAATGGGGTCTCCAGGTCTACCCGGGCCTCAGGCGATATGGCTACTACTGTGCAGACCTTCCGTTGCCTCTCCATGTGCAGCCACTAGATGGCAGTGCTCACCCTTCTTTTACTGGACCTCAAACTAACAAGCAGGAAACCTGGGATTGCTCCCCCCGAGAGTTGAACATACACACAAAATCCTCCCCAGTTGTAATTTCCTGCTGGGGAGGAAGAAGAGATGGCCCCACTGCAGCGGTAGTAGAAAGCAGGGCGGCTGGTCCTTTCTTGCAGGAAGATCAGAGGGCAGTTAGAAATGATGAGACGGTCCAGCTCCGGCCTCGCGGGGGCCTGAGACCCAGGGACAAGCCCTTGAAGACTGCCTGCTATGGAGGTGCACTGTTGGTGAGACGCAGGCTGGCTGCAGCACACGGAGTCCCCCGAGGGCGGGACATGTGTGTGTGTGTGTGTGTGTGTGTGTGTGTGTGTTCCTTTCTGGACTGAGCCTGCACCCAGGATACACCCAGGTCTTCTCCACAAGCCACAGGCGCCTCAGGAGCGGGTCGGGGCCAGGACTCACCCGGAGAGGGGCAGCCTTCCTCGTCCGAGCCATCTGTACAGTCCCGGTACCCGTCGCACACCCAGCTGTCCATCACGCAGGCCCCACTGCTGCAGCGGAAGTAATTGGGCAGGCACGTGGAAGGTCCGGGAGTAGGGGAGGGAAGAAGGTGTGAATCTGAGGAAAACACCAAGCAAAGAAACCCAGAGACACGGTGTTACAGTGGCTGGCTCCCAGCACATAATGTGCCCCAAATCTGCTGCAGATGTCTCATTTTTTAGCTGCACCACCCAAGGGAGGCAAGAGACAGGCAGGATTCGAAACAGCAGCTCATCTAAAAATAATTTATTCAGGGGCTTTAGCATAGATGTTATCCTTTTCCCTTTCAGGGGGCAGATATGCCTAATCCTGGGTTTAGGCTCATATCAAGAAGAGTCTGCTTTTGCAGGGCTCCTGTAGGCTGATAGGAGGTGCAGGTAACTTGGAAGGGCCACGGGGAGAATTCCTCCTGAGGCTAAATTATTGTGGCCGACTCAATTGCAACCACCTCCAGCTCTGGCTTTGAGATGAGAACACCAGAAAGCAAAGGGAGGAGCATGCCTTACTCATCTGTGCAACTCAGACACGCCCCTGCACTCCCGTCACCTGGAGGTCTTGTTAAATACAGGATCTAATTCAGGAGGTCTAGGATGGGGCCTGAGATCCCAAATTTCTAACGAGCTCCCTGGAGACATGGGCGCTTGCTAGACCACACTTTGAGTAGCAAGTTTCTAGAGGGAGTTCTCACCATGCCTTGCAAAATACGGCATGAATAATTCTGGGATCAGTAGAAAACGACCACAGTAATTATCCAAATGGGAGGTGGGATGGAAATGAACAGAGTGTGTTGCCCACCCCACCCCAACCCCCTAAAAAAAAAAAACACTCGGGAAGAAGTGAGACACTAAAGAAACAAAATCAAATTCAGCCCAGACAGGTATGCGTCCCCTGATGTGTCCCTGAGATGGCGTTGAGGGTCTCTCACCTCCACAGTCCTTTTCATCAGACCAGTCCCTGCAGTCATTCTCCCCGTCACACTTCCACCTGTTAGGGATGCAGTGGCCATTCTCGCACTGGAACTGGAAGTAGCGGGGGCACTTTGGGGCTTCCGAGGGGTTTTCTGGGGAGACCAACCACAACGTCAGTCATTTTCCCTGCACAGTTGCGATGAGAAAGCTCTAGCCACAGGCATCCTCCTCAACACCCAATCCCAGGGCAGCCTGCACTGCCAGCTTCTGGACCCAGCAGGCAACGGCAGCAGCAAAACATCCACAAACTTAACAAACACCCATCTTCTAACCCCCCAACTCCTGTTTCTCTAACCCAGGGGTTCTTAACCTTTTTTGTTCCACGGACCCCTTTGCCAGTCAGGGGTAACGAATCCTACTGTAGTTTATTGCAGACATTCATAAGTGAAGGAAATGCTTGATTTCAGTTAGAGGTCAGAGAAAATAAAGATAAGAAGTTGACTTTTTTCAATTGCTCACAGACCCCCTGAAATCTTTCCACGGACCCCTTGGAGGTCCATGGATCCCTGGTTAAGGGCCCCTGCTCTAACCTACACTCCTACGTCCTGTGAATGATCACTTGACTTTAATTCTGACATTTGGCCCACGGAATAGCCTAACTAGTGATAATAACCTGACGGTGGTAACTCTATTATGTTGTACTTTCTCCACAATTTCTTACCTACCCTATTCTTTCTACATAATATGGTCTTTCCAAATGGGGAAGGAAAAGGAAATGGAGCAAACGTTTCCCCAGCACCTACTATGTGCCAGTTTCCAAACCTAATTTCTCACATGGGATTCAAGAATTAGCAGCGGGTACTGCTGTGGAAGAAGTAAATGCCTGCGCACAAGTGAGCTAGGCAGCCACCCGTCCTCCACTCCAGGTGGCTGTTTAAATAGAAGATGAGGGACGAGATTTAAAATCATCTTACCACAGTTGGCCTCATCGGAGTAATCGCCACAATCATCCGTCCCATCGCATTTCCAGATCAAGCTGATGCACACTCCATTCTGACACTGGAAACTGAAGTCATCACAAACCTTGTGGAATTCAGGCTCTTGGGCTGGATAAGGAACAAACATCCATGAAATCCAGATTATGTCCACACTGAAGAGCTTCAAACCACAATGCTACTCAGAAACAAGAGGAAAGAACAACTGTCCTCTCCAAGAGATTTCCTAGCTTCAGGATTCCTTGAAAGCAAAAGGCAGGCCTAATCTGAACAGAGCACACCTTTGGTTAATTAATCCATTTACAAGTGTTTACTGAGTGCCTACTGTATGCAGGGGACTCACTGTTCTAGGAATGGGGCTATAGCAGTGAAGCTTGCATTGCAGTCTGGGGAGAGACAGTAAAACAGAGTATGCAATGTGGCAAAAGTGTGGTGAGGACTGCAAAAGCCAGGTACGGGGGCTAGAGGGTGATGGGGTGCCATTTAACAGCAACGGCCAGCGAGGCTGCAGCTCAGGTGACAATGGAGCCAAGTTCTCCGTTATGCTCCATCCTCCTCTCTACGCATAAACGAACAACTAAAAACATTATTTCTTAAGCCACAAAGGTAGGTCTTTCCCAGAAAAGGCAAGACTGGACACACTAGCAAGACCTGCAAGCTAGGTGGAGGTGCATGCCTCCCCTGTGGCATCTTGTGGAGCCGTGGGTCCCCTCCCCGACCTGTCCCACTTACAGCATCCGGCGAATGTCGCGTCCTCGTCGGATCCGTCGCGGCACTGGACGATGCCATCACACACCATGGAGTGGAACAGGCATTGCTGGCGGTTCTTGCACACAAAGTCCATAAAGCGTGTACAGAGGGGTTCTGGAAAGGTCCCGGGGGCAGGGAGGAAGGAGAAAAGGCCCTGGGTCCTCTGGCTGCCCGGGCCCCCTCCAGCCCTGGGCGGCTGGTTTCCAGTACAGGTGTGCGTCCAGGCAAGGAGCAGCCACCACTTACTAAGCGCTTGCTGTGTGCCCCACCCCAAGCTGAAAAAAGTGCATACTTAAATCCTCAAGACAGAATTTTTAGAGATGTTACTGTCCCTGTTTACAAGGTGAGGAAACAGCTTTGGCGGCATTACAAAGCGTGCCGAGAGCACACCGCTGGTAAGGGTGGAGCCAAAACTGGAATCTGGAGCTGGCTGGCATCAAAGCCCATGACCTTAATAATCACTATTAATCAAATACTGACACCCTCATGCAGCCAAGTTGGCAAATATATTTGTAAAGAGCCAGAGAGTAAGTACTTCGGGCTTTGTAGGCCAAATGGTCTGTGATGGCTAATTTTCTTATCAACTTGGCTAGATTATGGTACCTGGGGTTTTGGTCAAGCCCTGGCCTGCCTGTCACTGTGAGGGTATTTCGTGGGTGGGATTTGCATCTATAATCTGTTGCCTGCATCTGCAATCAGCAAACAAGGCTGCCTTCAGCAAGGCAGAGGCTCTCCTCATCCAGTCAGTCAGAGGTCTGCAAAGCCAGAACTGTGGATTTCAGAGACCCGAAGAAGAACTTCTGCCCCAGCTTCAAGCACTGGCTCTTGCAGGAATCTCCAGCCACCCCAGGGGGATGTGGGCTAAGAACTTTCACATCACCGTTATTGGAGTATCTGGCCTGCAGCCTGCCCTACAGAGCTCAGACTTGCCAACCTCGTGGTCACATGAGCAGGTTCCTTATAATAAATCTCTTCATATGTATGTACATATCCTGTTGTCTCCGTTTCTCTGGGGAACTTTGACTCATACATAGTCTCGCTTGCAACTACTCAATTCTGATGTAGCACAAAAGCAGCCACAGTCAATATGTACGTGACTGGTCGTGACTGTGTTTCTCTATTTACATGAATGGGTGACGGACCAGATTTGGCCTGCAGGCCTGTTTGCCAACCCCTGCAAACTGGTTTCTCAGCCTGGACTGAGCATTAGAATCACTTTATAAAGGAGGACTTGAAAAAAAAGAAATCCCCATCCCCAGGCCACACCCTAAACTAAGTCAGAATAGAGGTACCAGGACTTTTAAAACTCCCCAGGAGATCCCAACATACAGCCAAGGGTGAGAACCACTGACCAAAGACAATCTGAGCCTAATGAAAAATGAGGATAAACAAGGTCACTTGGCCTAAAAACGTTACCTGAGTGATAATCAACAACACTAACAAAGCAGGAGAAATAATTGTCCAATTCGAAACAATGAGCCCATTCACAGAGCATACGGCAACTAAACAATAGGTTCACCAAAGTATGAGCTAATTCCACAATCGCCCCTCCCTGCCCTCTCGCTGCTCTCCTTTACCCAAATCGCGTTTGCCTGATGTGATCAGCCTTGAAGAGTCCCAGCCAAACACTTGGGGTTCGGCTCACCTAAACGAACCCACAAGCGGGTAGCGAGGAATTGAAAGGATCGAGGCCAATAGCTGCAAGGCCTCAGAGCTTCCTGGGGCCACGGGAGGACTCACCGCAGTGCTGTTCGTCTGAGCCGTCCGAGCAATCGTGCAGACCGTCGCAGTGTTTGCTGGAGGGGATGCAAGTGCCGTTTGGGCAGCGGAACCCATTGCACTTCTTCTCTGAAACGCGATTCAATAAAAGAGAAGAAGGACTGTGAGAAGACAGGCAGGCACCTGCAGGCATTGCTTGGGGACTGTGGGCATAAATCCCGACCACCCCCCAGGGACGGGAATTTGGCAACAGCTATGAAAATTACAAGCATATATATATATACTTTGACCCAGCAATTCCACTTCTAGAAATATATTCTATTTATACCAGTGAAATATAATGTATGAACAAGATTATTTCAAGCCTGTTTGTAAAGATTGAAAACGACACGTCCATTAATAGGGACTGTTTAGTAAGTTAATGTCCTCTAGAATGCTGGATAGATGTAAACATATTGAAGAAGCTCTCTAGGTACAACTAGACACTGGGAATACTGTTAACTGAAAAGACAAGGTACCAAACAGCATGCATGGTATAGCACTATTTGTGTACAACGGGAGAACATATGGTATATTTAGTTGTGTTTGTGTATGCACAAAAATATCTCTGAAAGGATGCATGACTATAGTTTCCTATAAGGAGGGTGTGGGAACCTGGGCAGGTGGGGAGAAATTTTTTTACTGTATACCTTTTTAGACTTTTTCTGTTTTGAACCATGGGAATGTGTTACCTATTCAAAAAAATTAAGTATATCTAGTTTTTTTAAAAGAAAGCAAGGAAGTAAGCAAGAAAGAAGAAAAGCTTCAGTGAATGGAGAAAAAAGGACATGAATTCTGATCATGAAAACCACCTCTACTTTTTTAAAGCACTTTTACATCAATCACCACCTTAATTCTTCAGGATTATAAACTCAAAGCCCCTTTGGAGAAAGCGAGTCCTAGAAATGTTAAAAGAGTCTGTGGTTTTGCAAAGAGGTCCTAGGGAAATTCATCTAGAACTAAGGCACCCTGATACTCAGCTCAGAATTCCAAGTACTAGGTCACCCTTTCAACTGAACAGAGACACAAGACTTAAAACTCAGCCCTCACGAGGCAGCCATGGCCTCTGCAAACTCAACTGTGGAAGAATAAATCTTTCCATGAGGATGAGGTATAAGGTAACGAAACGTGTCTTAATCCTACAAAAAGTCGTCATTCCAAGGCAGTTAGCCAAAGGGAAACGTTAAGTGTCATCCAGGTATAAAAAGATTTAAAAACAGTATAATTAAAATCACACAAGTTACACAAGACAAACTCAGGCTCATTAAATTGGTGAACGTTAAAAAGATAAACTATACTATCGAGGGAGGCTTGGGGGAGCATATAATATATTACTGGTGGAGACACATTTGGTATAATCCCTTGGAAATGCAATCAGGCAAAATGAGAATCATAAAAATTGATTAGAACCTTTGGCCCAGCAATTCCATATTGAGGAACAGAGCCCAGGGAATATCTCAAGAGAAAAACCAGGCTTCATTTCCAAGGACATAAACAGTGTCACAATGCATAACAGAAGAAAAACAAAACAAAGCAAAACATCCAAATGCCCAACCAGGGAGTGAATAAGTAAACTAGTTTATAGTAATATGAAGTCAATACACATTTTCCGAAAAAAGTCAAATACAGAAAAATGTAGAAATGTAGAAACATCTATATTTAACATTGTGACATGAAAGGAGTAGAATATACAACGGTGTAGCCGTTGGGCAATTTGATGTAATTATGAATTCCAAAAATATAATTGGATCATGCTTGTAAACTGATCTGTTAATCTGGACATGATTAAGTTATGATTAGGGCGTTGACTGGGCCACGTCAGTAGGGCGTTCAGCCCCACCCCTTGGTGGGTGGGGGAAGAAAATATAAAAGTCATCACCAGGAACAGAATTGCAGCAGCTTTTGAGAAGCAGTTTTGATGTTGGAGTTTTGATGTTGGAGAGAAGGCCCCAGGAGAAGAGAAGTGAGCCGTTCGCTTGATAGTCTACAGCTGACCTTGTGGAGGAACCAGAAGAGCTAAGCCCGGAGAGAAACGCAGCCCAGGGAAGAGAGGAACCCAAGAAGCCTGAACCCTGGCAAACGTCGGCAGC
>JAQZBX010060453.1:0-17302 GCA_029593785.1 Cabassous unicinctus | reverse complement strand
GAACACATTTTGGAGTGCTGCCCCTAAGCATGGATTATAGTTTACATTGTAGTTTACACTCTCTCCCACACAATTTTGTAAGTTAAGGCAAGATATATAACAGCTTGTATCTGTCATTGCAATGTCATTCAGTACAACTTCCAAGTCCCAGAAATGCCCCCATATTACACTTATTTTTCCCTCTCCCTCCCCTCAGAACCTCCAGTTGCCACTGTCTCCACATCAATGATAACAGTTATTCCGTTGCTAGAATCCCAATACATCTATGGTAGAATAACAGTACGTCTACCAAATCCATCGTTCATTCTGCAATCCTAAGGGTTCTGGGATGGTGATGTCCTCATCTTAATGTAGTCTTATTGTAATGGAAGATCTTACATTAGTCTTGTACTAGTCTTAATGTAAGTGGAAGATCTGTGAGCAGACTTGTCATTATCTAATCACTACTGGTCAAGACTTCAGGACTGACCAAGTGAAGTATTATGGTTCCAGGGACTGGAAGAGGAGTAGGGACTGTAACCTGAGGCAAAGGCTGAAGGGTGAATATATTATAAAATCAGTTAGGATCCTAGAAGTAAGATCCAGAGGGTCTAGAGAAGTTCTGTGCAATAGAACTTTCTGTGGTGATGGAAATGTCCTGTGATATTCTGCAATGTCTAATAAGGTAATCAGTAGCCACATACTAATATTGAGCCCTTGAAATGTGATTAGTGCAACTGATGCATTGAATTTTTAATTTTATTTAGGTTTAATCAAATTTAGGTAGCCACCTGTGGGTAGTGGCTACTATACTGGACAGCTCATATCAAGAGGGAAATGTACTAATTCCAAGAGGGCCAAAGGTAACATTGAAGCCCAGATATAGATCTTGAATCAGAAGCCAAGAGGAGATTATACTCAAAGACAAGGTAGACAGGAGTAAAAGAAGAAAGAGAGGAGGTCATTTCAAGTAGTTTCTAGAAAACTACCCTTTACTGCTTGCTTTATGGGTAGGTTGAGTTATGCTCAGAACTTTATGGAGGGACACTGGTCTAAATATATAGAGATACTCACTTTGTATACCCTATGTTCCTCTTTAATTAATCAGCAAGCTTTCTCTATAAGATGGTTTCAAGATCAAACACCACAAAGACTGGCACACAGCTTTCATTTCTGCAAATCAACTGTATAGTTCTTAATTCAATCAGTTATTATTATTTCTTTTTAGTTTGAAAGGACTTTAGATAAATATTAAATATTTCCAATGATATCCACATTGATTTATGATGGGAAAAAAATTCTCTTCACCTTTGGTTAAAAATTTGGGGACGCTTGTTTTTGATAGAGCACCTAGGAATGGCTCTAATAAAATGAGTCCAGAGGTAGGATTTCAAATAATCAAAGGCAGGCCTAGAAATTGCAGCAGCATATATTTCCAGAGTATATGTTTGTAGTAGGACAGTGGTGGCTTTTATTAGCCTATACAGTGGCATAAAACAGAATCTACTCAAGGTAGTTTAAGCAAAAAAGGAAGTTATTAATTACTCATTTATTCAATAAACATTTGACCTGCACAAACCTGTTCTGAGAGCTGGAAATAGAAAAGGGACAAAACAGATGTATTCTCTGTCCTCTAAGAGGGAGATAACAGGCAATAAACAAAAAAGCAAATAAATAAATATCACATGTCAGATATTGATAAGTTCAATAAAGAAGATCAAAACAAAATGAAAAAAATAGTGAGTTCTGGGCTGCAGAGGAGTTTTTCTGTCTTACATAAGGTGTCATGGAAGACACCATGATAAGGCAATATTAGACCAAGGGAGTTAGGACTGCAGCCATGTGGACATTGGACAAGATTTTTTTGAGGATGAGTAAATGGTAAATACACAGGTCCTCAAGTGAGAGCATGTTTGTCATATTCAAGGAATAACACAGAAGCCAGTGTGTCTGCTGCAGAAGATTTGGGGGGAACTGGTAGGTTTTGAGATCAGAAAAGTAATGGGGGCCAGATCGTGTTGAGCCTTGAAGGATATTGTAAGATCTTTGACTTTTATGTTGAAAAGTATTATTTAAAGCCATGAAATTGGAGGTGATCACCTGGGGAGGAGTATAAATTGATGAGGGCGGAAGTCTAAGGAGAGTCTGGGGCATTTCAAACATTTAGATGTCAAGAAGATGAGGGAAAGTCAGCAAAGGGGACTGAGAAAAAAGAGTCAATTAGATAGGAAGGGAAGAGAGAGTAATATACCAGAAGCCAAGTGAGGACTGTGTTTCAAAAGAAGAGAGTTATCAACATAACAAGTGCTGCTGATACCTCAAGTAACATGAGGAATACAATTTGCTGTTGGACTTGGCAAAAAGAAGGTCTTGATGATGGAAAAAAGTAGTTTGGGAACTGGTGGGGATAAAAACAAGCTTGCAGTGGGTTCAAGAGATAACAGAAAAAGGAGCAAATAGAGCGTGAGTTAGAAGACCCTTTTACTGAGTTTTGCTTTAAAAGGTAGAAGACAATGCCCATCTCAGGGAACAGTAAGTGTCTTAAGCTGCAAGCAAGATAGTTGCATCCATCTGCCCCATGGGATCTAAGCTGCTTCTCAATTAGAAGCAGAGTGGACATCACCATCCCCAAATCCTCAAGATTAAGGAATGAACAAGTCTACTAAAGTAGACTTATTATTATTCTACTATAGACCTATTATTATTCTAGCAATGGAAGAACTCTTATTATTAATATAAAGGCAGTGGCCACCAGAGGATTTGAAGGATGGGAGAGGGAAGAATAGGTGTAATATGGGGACGTTTTGGGCATGTGATGGTTAGGCTAATGTGTCAACTCGGCCAGGTAATTATGTCCAGGTTTTTGGTCCAGGAAACACTGGGCTAATTGTAATACAAGAGCATTTATGGACTTCCATCACCAGTGAGTTTACTGCATGGATGGCTGATTACATCTGCATCAATCAGGGAGATTCCATCATCAGTGGGTGATGCTTTTATCCAATCAGTTCAATGCCTTAAAAGGGGAAGTGATATCAACATTCAGAGAGAATTTCCCAGCTCATCGTTGGACAGCCAACTTTTCCCAGAAACTCATCAAGGACCTTTCATCAGGCTTTCATCAGAGCTCCTGGTTTGCAGCCTGCCTGTGGAACCTGGACTTGTGCATCCCCATGGTCACGTGAGAGACTCTTTTAAAATCTCATATTATTAACAGATATCTCCTGTTGATTCTGTTTCCCGAGAGAACCCTGACTAATACAGGGGGCATTGGAGTTGTCCTGGATCACATTGCAGTGATGGATACAGGCCACTGTATATTTTGTCGTAGCCTACAAAATTGTGTGGGACAGAGTGTAAACTATAATGTAAACTGTAGTCCATGGTTAGTAGCAATGCCTCAATATGTGTTCATCAATTGTAAGAAATGTACCACATTAATGAAGGATTTTATTAATGTGGGAAAGTGTTGGAGGAGGAGAAAGTGAGGCTTTTGGGAATCCCTTATCTTTTTTTACATAACATTTATACAATCTAAAGCTTCTTTAAAAATAAAAAAATTAATTAAAAAAAAAAGGAAAAAAGACAATATGGTGATGGTCACAGGGAACCATGGAGAATGCGGATGGATTTTTATAGATAGGAGAAAATGTAGTATATTTGTGTGCTGGAGGAAATGGTATAGCAGAAAGGAAGAAATGATAACCTAGGAGAAAGGTGGTAATTGCTGCTGAGGATGCTCTTGATAAGGTGAGAAGAGGTGGGGTCAGGTTCATAGTGGGAAGAGTTAGTCTTAGAAGAGCAGGATGCCAATCCTTACAGATTAGAAGGCAGAGCTAGATGGGAATAGATACAGGTGGGTGGGCAGATGTTGGGGTATGCATATATGGAAGCTCCTTTTAATATTTCTATTTCTCAGTGACCTAGAAAGCAAAGTCATCAACTGAAACCGATGGTGAGGAGGAGATATTGGATATTGAAGGAGAGAAAAGAAGGTGACAACTAGCTGTCTAGGAGAGTGGGAGCGTGAAAGGACTTGGGAAAATCAGGAGGGTGTCTGGGCAGTTCCAAGGGCCCACTTGAAGTGAGTGATCATGGATTTAAATTAAGTTAGCATGGTTGTTCACCTATCTCCAGCCATGCTTCCCTACTCAAATTTTCCAATTTAGCCATGAGATTCTGCCAAAAGAATATAGTAAAGGAAGAGAGAAAGGTATTGAGAGTATGTGCAATATAAAATGAGCAAGTGGAGAAATGAGAATATCATGGGGACCCAGAAGGGTGAAAAAAAATAATGAATTAAGGACTCAGGTGGGGTCAAAAACTTAGGGACTCACGATCTTAGAAAGAATGAGCCAGAAAGATAAGATATGATAACTGAAGAGTGGGATGCTTAAAATGAAATTTCAGATGGTGTGCTGTCATTGGTAAAGAAAATATCTTAGATATAATAATGGGAATGGGCGAAAGATAAGATCTCTAGAAAAGGTTAAAGAATTCAGCAACCAGGCAATAGTAGGGCTATTTATATAGATATTAAAATAATCAGGAATAATGACAGGAGTTGTTTAGGAGAGAGCAATGGTAAGCTGAGTTTGAAATCTTCAATAATGATGGGCAACAATCCAACAATCTGCTATTAACCATGGTAGTAGGTATTATAATCAAGGGGCATGAGTATCAAAACTGGGATGGGTGGAAAGACAAGGAAAGACAATGGTCTAGAAGCATCCGAAGAACATGGACATTTAGACCACCTCCAGACCCTAAGGTAGCAGGAGAATGGGGAAATGCTGCAAAGGAAGAAAGAAATGACTCCGGAAAAGCCAGCTTTTGACAAGAGCAAGAAGGAGCAGAGAATACATTGAAAATAATGTTGAAGATGTAGAGGATTTTGCTGATGATGGACAATGAATTCTAGAAACCACCATGGAAGGACTTTGGAAACTGATAAGGGGTATGATAAGAACAGAAAAGAAATGCTTATCAGTCATAGATCTTATATATTAGAAAAAAATAATGTTGGAAGAGGCAGAGCCAGGTTCCAACCCAAGGATGCTCCTCCAATTAATACTTCTCTGTTCCTGCTGCTCTGATACCCACCCAGCATGCTGGAGACTAGATACCAGTGGCTCCACCACTGCCACCATTATGAAGACAGATGCCTCAACTGCCATCTCACCCAAAGATGAAACCATGTAGCACTGTTTCCTCCTGCTACTTTCTTATGGCTTATGGGAGTTCATCTGTTGGGTAGGGCTAGGGTGAGTTCTGGCCTCCTTCTTGGAAGGATAATCTAACTATAGAAAGGGAGTTCAAAAGCTGCTCTGTGATCTTGACAATGGCAAATGTCCATTATAGAATCCAATAATCAACTAATGTTTCCTGGGACTCTAGTTAAGAATGGGGCACTCATAACTAATATTTATTTGAGCACCTGCTTTGTACCAGACACTATGCTGGGTACCAAGAATATAATGATGAGCAAGACACAGTCTTTATCTTCCAGAAGCTCCCAACTTGGGGGAAAAATAGATAACATAAATAAACAATAAAGCAAAGTGATATGTGCTATTGAGAGGGTTTATACAAGAATCAAAGATGGGACAGGTAGCTGTCTGGGCTTGATTATGATGGGAGCAGGCAGGTTAGAGATGGTTTTGCTTGAGTTCAGAGCAGGAGTTCTCTCAGTGTAATTGAAGCAAAGGAGAGGGGAACACTGCTGGCCAAGAGACCTACCTTGAGTATGTAGTGTCCTGGTGGGAGGAGTATGTACACAAGGTAGGGTTGGGGTCCAACACATGGCAGGAGGTGGGGTTATGATAGGAGATGGAGTCCAACTGTGAAGTGTATGCCTTTTAAGGAATTTGCTTATATACTGCAGTCAGGGATTTCCAAAGTACTTTTGTTTGTCTCCTTGTTAGTTTGATATTTCAGGAATCCTTTATTCAAATAGTGCATGGTGTCCTTACCTATAAAGTAGAACTGCTGTGGCTAAATTGAGATGGGAGAGTACAGATCATTCCCCGTGTTCTCCTGCCTGTGTACTCCTGTGGTTCCAACAGTTTGAACTGCACTGAAGGAAGGTTATTGAAGGTCTGTCAACTGGGAAATACCATGTTTTTTAGTTTGCCAAAGGCTGCCAATGCAAAAATGCCAGAAATGGGTTGACGTTTAGAAAGGAAATTTATTTGGGGTAAAAGCCAAATCAAGGCATCATCAGAGATGCTTTCTCACCAAAGGTTGGCTGCTAGCAGATCCTGGAGTCCTGCCATGTGGTGAGGCAAGATGGCGGGTCTTTCGGTCTCTCTACTTTCTCCTGGAGCTCAGTTGTGGACGATCAGGCATCTCTCCCTGGGCCTCATCTCTTTGAATCTCTCGGGGCTTTTCTGTCTTTCTGCAGCTGTAGGCAAACCTGGAGTTCTCTCTTTCACATGTCAGAGTCAAAATGGCAGAGCTCCCTTTCTCTGTGTCTCTTCTTTCACTCTGTGTGTTTTCTCGGTTTATATAAGACCCAGCAAGACAGCGGAGACCCAACCCTTATCATGCCTCACTGACACAGTCTAATCAAAAGCCCCAGTTGGAAGTGATCTAATCAAAGGGTCCCTTAATTGAATCTAATGCTATCAAAGGGCCCCATACCCACAGGAATGGATGAGTTCAATAACCTAATCTTTTCTGGAATTCACAAATTCAAACCATCACACCCTGATTGTTTCATGTTTTAGGAAGATCATGCTGATGCTAGAGTGGAAGAGGAATTGAAATTTCGAGAAGGTGGAGACAGGGAGACCGCTAGAGTGACTTAACTTCCCTTTACTTGAGTATATTTAGACAGGCCCTGCCTCTCAGAGGCTTCTAACTAGTCAGTTCCTTGTCTCCCTCCTCCTCCCTCCTGACCTTTACAGATGGCAGGTGGCCCAAGAACCTCAGAGGAAAACCTTCCGAACTCGGTGTTCCTAATTGCAATCTAAGTAAATCCCTGTGATCAATCCCTCCCCCCACCACCCTTCAACCCATTTCCAGCTCTTAAAAATCTTGCTGTAGGCATAACTCATGCAACTCATATGAGCACGCCCTCACTCCTGTCTTAAAGGTGTACTTTCATTTTACATTAAATTCTCTTGTTACTGTATTACTAGTCCCTGAATTCTTTCTCACAACTATGTCAAGAGCCCTCCTACTCTAGGTTGAGGCCTTTCTCCAAGACCTCCCAGGGCTATTGTTCCAATTTATATTGGAGGGATTTCCAGCTGGATGGCCTAAAATGGAAAAATATTTTTTCTATAATACTGCATGGTCCCAATATAAATTGGAGGATGGAGAAACATAACCCCAAAAGGGAATGCTTAATTACAATATTATACTCCAATTAGATTTTTTCTGTAAGCGACAGGAAAAATGGACCAAGATACCTTACGCTCAGGACTTCATGGCATTATATCCAAATCCTGACCTCTGAGGGACCTGGCATTTAGGGTATTCTCATATCCCTCTAGAAAAGCCAAGCAAGTTGAAAAGGTCATATAGAAATCTGAGTATGGAAACTTTTGGGGAAAAAAAAGATTTTTCCTAGGCTCCTTGACCTACCCTGCCCACCCCCCAGGACCTTCTCTGTGAAAGAGTATGAAGGAAGGGCTAGGTGTGATAAGATTGGGAAATACAAGTTTAGCTTAGAACTCTGTCTACTAGGCCTGGGAATTTAAAATGGTTGGGACAAAGGGGATATTACAAAATAAGCCTTGTGGTGCATAGTTTGTCCTATAATTCCTTAATTAAATCTTAACAGCCTTGAGATGAGAGCAATTAATAATCCAATGGCCAAATTTCAGTAAGTACCGAAAAAGTCCTTGAAAGCTAGGAAAAAAGTTTTTTCTAAATTATGATTAAAACAAAAACAATTATAATATATTTTCCAGAGCCTGATAGTCAGTATGCTTTTGAGATTGTTCACAATTTTAAGAACACTATGAAAAAGAGATTCTAGTCTCTTATGGAGGAAAAGAAAAGGTATTTCTTGAATAAACTATTTCAATTTTTTTTGACTTGGATGTTCCTAGGCTCATATGGATACTAATGAAATAAATTAGCATTATATTTATTAGATTTTTAAGATAATGAAAATTCTAAGTTTGTGTTTAATGAAATTAAAGAAAAGAATGTAGGTCTGTCCTAAAGTGAAATGATTAGTTTTCACAGAACAGAATAAGGGATGTAAGATGAGACTTAAATGGATATAAAAAGAAGTAAAACATTTATAGAAGTGAATTCATAGTCAAAGCTGACTAAAATTTGATAAGCTTGTTGAAGGGAGTATGTTTTTGTCCTAAGATAAAATGACTGGTTTTCATGAGGGCAGGAATAAGTAGGCCAGATCTGAATGAATATAAAAAGTTGTAGAAGACTCGTGAAAGTAAATTTCTTCTGTTAAAGGTGAAATTTACCTTAAAGTGAAGTAACTAGACAATGTAGTTTTGGGTAGTTATGGAAAGTTTATAAAAGCATTTTCTAACTGAACTATTTCAGTGTAAATGATTGATTCCAGAAAGTCATTATTAGGTAGAAATCTGAATTATTAATGAAAAAAAGTAACTTTTTTATTGATAACAAAAGGTAACTTTACAGCAGAAAGATGTGTCAGATGCTGCCTCAATTTGTTATGATTTATGCTAAGATTTGTTTACCGAATGATGTACTGATACAAAATTAAAATCTGACTTTCTCTTTATGTTAAAGTAACAGTTTTCTTAAATGGTTGACCTGTTTTGAACAGAAAGATATAAAAATCTTTTTGAAATTATCTATCATCTATCTATCCATCTGTCTGTCTATCTATCTATCTATTTATCTTTATCTATCTATCTAAAGAACAAAGAATCTGTGCCTTATCAGAATGCCTTCATCATATCCTTAATGGTTTCAAAACTACAGAGCCTCTACTATTTTGGAAGTTAAGTCTTTTCCAAACTATTTTACTAACTTTTTGTCACTGTTTAAATATAATGTTCAGACCTGACAACCTTTAATATTCTAATAAAATCTTTAAGGATATCTTTAATTGCAAACTATTCCAAATATTTTGTTCTTTAACCTTGTTAAAAATGAGGTGCTTAAATATATAGGTTTGTGAAAATCAACATTATCAGTATAGTTATATTTTAATTCAAAATGGAAAATATATTCCCAAACTGAAAAATATAATATTTGTGTAAACTGTGGAAAAGTTTAAATAGGATGTTATTTTAATCATTTTTAAAATTTTAGCCACATTTCATTCTGATCAAAATTCTTATTAAGTGTTAAACTTCTGTTTTTTTTTAAACATAGGTTGTCATAAATTACTGTGCATAATTACAGTATTTATTACCTAAAACTGCTGTAAAAGTGTAGACTTATGTTTAATACTAAGGGGAATATTATTTATAAAATGATAATAGAAAGATAATCTTGATTCCATTGGAAATCTTAGGTCCTCATAACATTTACTAGAAAAATAGTTTTTTTCTGGTACTGCTGAAATTTCTTTGTGATAAACAGTATGTTCCTAAAAGAGAAAACATGAAGGTTAAATTAAATGTGTAATTTACTTATATTTTGTGGGGGATTGCATAAAATTCTTAAAGACTTTTAAAGTTCTCATTGTCTATTCTATCCTAATACTGCTCTGCATGATGATGTTGTTGATTATAATTTGTTATTCTTAGAAATAACTATAGTTTTAGGTATTCTTTAGAATTATTCTAAATAATTCTTAGAAAAATGTAATGTTATAAAAACAACCAGAATATCTAAAAGAGCATGCAGTCAGCTCATCTTCAACAAAAAGGAATTTTAAAGGGAAAGCAAGGCAAGTCTATAAGCCTTACCTTGATGAACATAATCTTAGTAAAAGTGTAACAGTAAAATGAAATAAAACTTCTGCTATAAGTTGTAGTTAGTGATCTCTAGAAACAGTTTTATTTAAAGAAATTAAAGCCAAATTGTAAGCTCTTGCAGCAGTCACATTTATTCCTGGGCTCTGATCTTAATTGTTATTTCTAAATCCTGAAATGCTTTACTCTTTGTATGTAACCTGATAGCTCCCTAAAAATTTTAAATACCTGAATGATACCTGGAACTTAGAGCTAAAGTTAACCAGCTCTAAAAGTGATGAAGAAGTAACCCTATAGCTACACAAAAAGAGTGGCCATAGAGGAGCTGCCATGGGGTGGTGCCTGGCTAAGGCACTAGGCATCCCTATTAAATATTCTAACCTAGTTCATATTATACAAGATTGTGAGGCCTGTTAATGGCTCCATATATATTCAGTGCCTAACAGCAGTGGGCATGTGCACAAAACTAACATTCCCTTAAGGGACTGGCAAATAGATTCGTGCATTTAGACCAGGCCCCAACTACCGCACATGGTGCCTCTCCATTTGAGTTATTGGCATGGTCAGATAGTATGGTCCCTAAAACAATAAAGGCAAATCACCTGGCCATGCCTCCAAAGTGGATGGAAGCACACTGCTGCTGAAGACCCCAGTGATGACTCAGTTTCCTTATCTTACAGTGGACACTGCCTCCAGACTGGCTCTGTTTCATAGTGCAGAGGACACTACCCAACAGGCTGGTGGAATACTGGAGCCTACCTTCCTGTTCTCAAGAGGACTGATAGTACCATGCGGTATTGTAAGCCTGGATCTTGCTTACTCTAAGCAAACGTCCTATGGGAGATAGTTCCACTGTTATTTTACTCACCAGAGGAAACCTCCTTCTCTGGGCAGCTAAACATTTGTGCTTGAGCCCTTAGGCTTCTTTTCCAGCTTCACATGGCTTCTTCTAATGCAGGGGTTCTTAACCAGGGGGTCCGTAAGGTTGAATTGAAAATTCAAAAAACATTATTCTTGTAGGGACGTGTTGGTGTGTGTGTGATATATTTATTAAATAATACACAGTATAGTGTGGACTTAGTAAGGGGTTTGTTGTTTTCACCTGACTGGCAAAGGGGTCCATGTAACCAAAAAGGTTAAGAACCGCTGTTAATGTCTTCCGTGACTGAGCTGCCACTGCAGCAACAACCCACGATTAATCAGGCCCTTGGATTTGCTATACCAACCTTCACCTCACTGATAACGTCCTTATTGGTAACATCTTAAAACATATCCATGTGGGTGAGAGGGACGGCTACCAAGCATGCACCCTTTCACACACCCTAATAGTTAAAAAACAATTCAGCCCCTGATGTACCCTGTTTTTTTCTGGGTCCATCTCCCTCTCTCCATACTTACCCTAAAGAGGAAACTGCTGAGACCTTTTTTACTATCATTGCTACTGGCGATAGAGAAACAGCCAGCCAAATTACCAATAAACTAGGGCTTGATTTCTCATCAATCTGGGAGGTTGTAAAATCCATTCTCCCCTCCCTCACTTGGTTCCTTCCCCTCCTTGAACCATTAGTCCAGATGATTCTACTCTCAATCTTCGGGTGCTGCCAATTCAACCTAATAATTAAATTTGTATCTTCCAGACTTCAACAGCTTCACATGAAGATGATGGTCATGCAAGAATTTTCTCCAGTCCCAACCACAAACCTCACAGCCAGTTCTCCCTTGGAATCTTTAGATTGAGAAGCCAGAGAATTCTACTCCCATGATAGGCAGGGACAACTTCCCAATTACAGCAAGAAGTAGTTACAGAAGAAGGATCATTCTCCTCCATTACCCCTTAAGAATAAGGGATGGAATTCTCTGAGGAAGAAGTGAGTTAGGGAAAGAGGTAGGAAAAGGGAGATAACTCAGCAAAGGTGGAGGAGCAAAAGAAAATTACCATCAGATAATACTTAACGCAATGGAAAATCACCTGCCCACGTCTGAGTACAACTGCCCAAGGCCTAGTGCCAGAAGAGCCTTCCCCTGGACAGTTCCCACTCTAGCAGAAATATAGAGCCAGTAAAAAGTTGTAGTTTTCAATCCCTCTTTTGCATAGGGCAGACGAATAAGAACATTGGGACTTACACATCTTCATTTACATGGAGGGGGAGGAAGGGGGTGGGACCCAGCAGGTGTGACTCATGCAACTCATACTAGCACGCCCACACTCTGGTCTTGAGTACGTACCTTCACTTTACATTAAATTCTCTTGCTACTTTTAAAAGGAAAAAAAAATGTTTGCTGCCCCTTGTTTCAATGGACTTGGGTTCTACTCTCTCTTTCCTACTATGGGAGACTGGAGTAAAGTCATCCTTACCTATTTTACAATGTCCAGTGCAGGTTTTTTCCTTTGGAAGAAGCCTATAGCAGGGGCTCAATGCTATAGGACAAAAACGGCATGAACTAGGACAGTAGGGGTGGGAGATGGGACAGGCTGAAAAGAGGCTATTGTGATGCTTGACTGTAGAGAAAGGGGGAGAGGAGTTAGTCAAGGGTTCGTATTCATCATCATGTCTAGCAGCAATAGTGGAAGTGGTAGGCCACTCAGAGCATGCAGGAAAGCACAAATTTAAGGTAAAATCAGGTAAATCAGGGTAGATAATAAGTTAGGCTTTGTATAACTTGAGTTTGAGAAACTGGAAGGATATTTAGATAGGGGTGTTTAATAGATTGGAGAAAATATGTACCTAAAGTCAAGGAGAGAAGTGGTGCTAAATATATAGATCTGGGGGTGTTGGTAGCTGATACCATGCATGTGTATGGATGGGTGGGTTAATGGAAAGAATGTAGAGAAAGAGGAAATGATCTCAAGAACACACCAATATTTTGAGTGTCAGAGACAGAAGAACCAGTGTCTGTGACTGAGTGGACACTGTAAGTGGAGAAGACCCAGATAGTGTTGATCCCATCATTTGTTTACAATTATTTATTCCCTCCCCACCCTTATCATACCCCTGCCCTAGGGAATTTG
This sequence comes from Cabassous unicinctus, assembly GCA_029593785.1. NCBI lineage: Eukaryota > Metazoa > Chordata > Mammalia > Cingulata > Chlamyphoridae > Cabassous > Cabassous unicinctus. The sequence continues at coordinate 4,441 of JAQZBX010060453.1, read as the reverse complement.
GGCTTGGTCGTGTGACTTGCTTCGGCCAATGAATTGTTAGAAGGCTTGACAAATGCCATATCTGAGCAAAAGCTTCAATGAATGCACACGAAGCTCTGCTTCTTTTGTTCCTGCTGTCCACTCTAAAAATAGCATGCACCAGATGTTGGCTAATCTTTCAGCATGGGTCCCAAAATTAGAAGGCCCATGGAGCCCAGTTGTATTAGTCAGGGTTCTCTCAGGAAACAGAATGAACAGGAGATATCTGTCAATAATATGAGATTTTAAAAGAGTCTTTCATGCGACTGTGGGGATGCATAAGTCCAGGTTCCGCAGGCAGGCTGCAAACCAGGGGCTCCGAAGAAAGTCTGATGAAAGGTCCTTGATGAGTTTCTGGGAGAAGTTGGCTGTCTAACGACGAGCTGGGAAATTCTCCCTGAATGTTGAAATCACTTCCCCTTTTAAGGCATTCAACTGATTGGTTAAAAGCATCACCCATTGATGATGGAATCTCCCTGATTGATGCAGATGTAATCAGCCATCCATGCAGTAAACTCACTGGTGATTGAAGTCCATAAATGCTCTTGTATTACAATTAGCCCAGTGCTTGCTGGAACAAACACCTGGACACAATTACCTGGCCGAGTTGACACATTAGCCTAACCATCACAGTCCACCCCTTGTCAACTTGGCAATCATACACATTACCCTAAACCATACTTAGTCTCTAAGTAAAAACAGTAACAGACAAGCATACATATGTGTTTCCGCCTGACAATGTTCAACTCCCCTGCGTAGAGCCGGAAACGTGTTAACTCCCCACAGAACAGGGTGCAAGTCCTTGGGTAATATTCACTCCTTAAATATTATGATGTGGAATTAACACAACTTTTCATATGATAGGGGAAAAGGTTGGGGAAGAAAACAAAGAAATTCGTTTTGTGTACATATACAATCATACTCATAACGAAACAAGGAAGCAGGGTTCATGACTATTACAGTCCTCGTTTCTGTAACTGGTCATGTGGTCGAAGTTCATATTTATCACTACCTTCTTCCACTACCCATTCCATGTTCCCGTTACCTTCAGCAAGCATTTCAGCTGGCCGTGGTTATTTGCCTGGTGGGGTGACCCAAACTGTCATTCCCGAAGATTCTGGGCCATTGTTAGTCCTGCTTGAATTGGTTTGTTACAATTTTCCATTGATTTTAATCACAGGGCATGGCAGTACTAGGAGACGCCCTAGAGGATCTCCTGCATTCCAGGCAAACTCTTCTTTACCCCCATTATGTAGATGTAGTCCTATTTCCCCATGATAGTCAGGATCAATCACCCCAGCCAGTAGAGTAATTCCCTTCTTTGCCTGTTGATTCACAGGTAAGAGGAGCCCAAAGTGTACAGGTGGCAGTCTTAACTTCCAGTTCAATGGAATCATTGTTATGTTCCCTGGTGACAGCACTCCTCCTTTTGGGACTAAAACCTGTAGAACAACAGAGCTTAATGTTGCAGGGACAGGAAGCAAAAATTTTCCTAGTGGGTCACTAGGGGTAATAGTGAGTGGTGCCACTCCCATTTCCACCCCTTGATTCCTGGACCCATGAATCCTGGCTATGGGAGAAACAGCACCATAGAGAGGATGCTGATTCAGAGCATACACAGCCTCCTGGAGAACATTGCCTCAGCCCTGCAAGGTATTGCCACCTAGTTGGCGCCATAATTGAGTCTTCAAAAGGCCATTCCACCGTTCTATTAATCCAGCTGCTTCAGGGTGATGGGGAACATTGTAAGATCAGTGAATTCCATGGGCATGTGTCCATTCCTGCACATCATTTGCTGTGAAATGGGTTCCTTGATCAGAAGCAATGCTGTGTGGAAAGCCATGGCGGTAGATAAAACATTTGGTAAGTTCACGGATGGTAGTTTTGGAAGAAGCATTGCATGCCGGAAATGCAAACCCATAGCCAGAGTATGTGTCTATTCCAGTTAAAACAAATTGCTGCCCCTTCCATGGTGGAAGTGGCCCAATGTAGTCAACCTGCCACCAGGTAGCAGGCTGGTCACCTCGAGGAATGGTGCCATATCTGGGGCTGAGTGTGGGTCTCTGCTGCTGGCAGATGGGCATTCAGCAGTGGCTGTATCCAAGTCAGCCTTTGTGAGGAGAAGTCCATGTTGCTGAGCCCATGCATAACCTCCATCCCTACTTCCATGGCCACTTTGTTCATGAGCCCATTGGGCAATGACAGGAGTGGCTGGGGAAAGAGGCTGAGCATTAGCCACAGAGTGGGTCATCTTATCCACTTGACTGTTAAAATCTTCCTCTGCTGAAGTCACCCTCTGGTGAGCATTCATGTGGGACACAAATATCTTCATGTTTTTTGCCCACTCAGAAAGATCTATCCACATAGCTCTTCCCCAGACCTCCTTGTCACCAATTTTCCAATCATGTTCCTTCCAAATCCCTGACCATCCAGCCAAACCAATGGCAATAGCCCATGAATCAGTGTACAAATGCACCTCTGGCCATTTCTTCTTCCAAGCAAAATGAACAACTAGATGCAATGCTTGAAGCTCTGCCCATTGGGAGGATTTGCCCTCACTGCTATCCTTCAAGGATGTCCCAGAAAAGGGCTGCAGTGCCGCAGCTGTCCACTTTCGGGTGGTACCTGCATATCGTGCAGAACCATGTGTAAACCAGGCCGGAGTTTTCTTATCCTCAGTCAACTGATTTTAAGAGACTCCCCAAGAGGTCAAAGCTGTGGGCTGGGAAAGAGAAGGTAACATGGCAGGGGTAGGGACCATGGGCATTTGGGCTACTTCCTCATGTAACTTACTTGTGCCTTCAGGATGTGCTCTAGCCCTATCTCATATATACCACTTCCACTTTATTATGGAGTGCTGCTGTGCATGCCCAACTTTATGGTTTGGTGGGTCAGACAATACCCAGGTCATGATAGGCAACTCAGGTCTCATGGTAACTTGATGGCCCATGGTTAAGTGTTCAGTCTCTACTAAGGCCCAGTAGCAAGCCAAAAGCTGCTTCTCAAAAGGGGAGTAGTTATCTGCAGAGGATGGCAAGGCTTTGCTCCCAAATCCTAAAGGTCTGCATTGTGATTCCCCTATAGGGGCCTGCCAAAGGCTCCAGACAGCATCTCTGTTTGCCACTGAAACTTCCAGCACCATTGGATCTGCTGGATCATATGGTCCAAGTGGTAGTGCAGCTTGCACAGCAGCCTGGACCTGTCGCAGGGCTTCCTCTTGTTCCAGTTCCCAATCAAAATAGCAGCTTTTCTGGTCATTCGGTAAATGGGCCAGAGTAACACACCCAAATGAGGAATGTGTTGTCTCCAAAATCCAAAGAGGCCAACTAAGCGTTGTGCCTCTTTTTTGGTTGTAGGAGGGGCCAGGTGCAACAGCTTATCCTTTACTTTAGAAGGGATATCTCGACAGGCCCCACACCACTGGACACCTAGAAATTTCACTGAGGCGGAAGGACCCTGTATTTTTGTTGGCTTTGTCTCCCATCCTCTCTCACGCAAATGCCTTACCAATAAATCTAGGGTCTTTGCTACTGCTTGCTCAGTAGGTCCTATCAACATGATATCATCAATATAATGGACCAGCGTGATGTCTCCTGGGAGGGAGAGACGATCAAGTTCCCTGCGGACAATATTATGACATAGGGCTGGAGAGTTGATATACCCCTGAGGCAGGACAGTGAAGGTATACTGCTGGCCTTGCCAGCTGAAAGCAAACTGTTTCTTGTGGTCCTTACTAATGGCAATTGAGAAAAAAGCATTTGTCAGATCAACAGCTGCATACCAGGTACCAGGGGAAGTGTTGATTTCCTCAAGCAATGATACCACATCTGGGACAGCAGCTGCAATTGGAGTCACCACCTGGTTAAGTTTACGATAATCTGCTGTCATCCTCCAAGATCCATCTGTTTTCTGCACAGGCCAAATAGGAGAGTCGAATGGGGATATGGTGGGAATCACTACCCCTGCATCCTTCAAATCCTTGATGGTGGCACTAATCTCTGCAATCCCTCCAGGAATCCGGTATTGCCTTTGATTTACTATTTTGCTAGGCAGGGGCAGTTCTAGAGGCTTCCACTTGGCCTTTCCAACCATAATAGCTCTCACTCCACAAGTCAGGGATCCAATGTGGGGATTTTTCCAGTTACTGAGTATGTCAATTCCAATTATGCATTCTGGAACTGGAGAAATAACCACAGAATGGGTCTGGAGACCCACTGGACCCACTGTGAGATGGCCCTGAGCTAAAACTCCATCAATCACCTGGCCTCCATAAGCCCCTACTCTGACTGGTGGACCACAGTGACATTTTGGGTCTCCTGGAATTAATGTCACTTCTAAGCCAGTGTCTAATAATCCCCCAAATGTCTGATCATTTCCTTTTCCCCAATGCAGTTACTCTGGCAAAAGGCATAGGTCTACCTGG
>JAQZBX010060452.1:0-17297 GCA_029593785.1 Cabassous unicinctus | reverse complement strand
AAAAAAAAAAAAAAGCATAGAATCAATAAAGCCAAACCTTGGTTCTATGAAAAGATCAATAAAATTAAAAAAACTTTTACCTAGACTGACAAAGAAAAAATGAGAGAGGACACAAATGACTAACATCAGAAATGAAATAGGGTGTATTTTAATGATCCCTCAGAAATAAACAAGTGTATGAGTGGATACAATGAAAATTGTATGCCAACATATTAGAAAACCTAGATGAAATGGAAAAATGCCAATAATATAAAATGCAAAATTCCAATAATATAAAAATATAAATATATAAAATATAAAAATATAAAAATATAAAATATAAAAATATAAAAACTCCTAATGATTCAATAATATATAGACCATCTCAACAAATCAATAACAGTTAAAGAGACTGAATCAATCAATAAATCCCCTCAATAACAGCAGCAAAAAAAAAAACACAAAAAAACATGGCTTCACTGATTAATTTTTCCAAATAATCCAAAAATCATTAACACTAAACCTTCTCAAATTCTTCCCCAAAATTCAAGGGTATGATAACTCCTTAACTCATTCTATGAGTTAGCATCAATTTATTATCAATGTCAAGTGACACCATAAAAAATTACAGAGAAATATCCCTTATTAATATAGATGGAAAAAATGGTCAACAAATTCTAGCAAACTGAATCCATCAGCACACTGAAAGAATTATACACTAAGTTCAAACTGTATTTATTAAAACTATGCAAAGTCGCTACAACATAAAAAAATAATTTAATGAAATGCACTCCATTAGTAAAACACATGGAATAATGCCTGACAAAATTCACCAAACTTCTTGATAAAAACACTTAGAAATAAAGGGCTTATATGAAAAACACATAGCTAACATCATACTAAATTTTAAAATCCTGAAAAATTCCCCCTAGAACAGGAACAAGACAAGGATACCCACTGTCAACACTGCTATTCAACATTGTACTGGACATCCTAGCCAAAACAATTAGGCAAAAATTGGCATAAAAGTCATTCAAGAGGAGTGAGTGTAGCTCAGTGGTTTGAATGCCTGCTTTCCATTTACAAGGTCCTGGGTTCAATGCCCAGTATCTCCTAAAAAAAAAAAAAAAAAAAAAAAAAAAAAAGTCATTCAAATTGGAAAGGAAGAAATAAAACATTTCCCATTTACAAATGAATTGATCCTATATCTAGAAATTCCTGGATAATCTGCAATAAAGCTTATGGACCTAATAAACTCAGCAAACTTGGAGGAGTAACAAGATCTATGCACAAAAATCAGTGATGCTTCTATACACTTGTAATGAAATTACATCTTGTAATCAAACCAACATGATACTGACACAGGGATAGATATATAGAGCAAGGGAATTCATTGGAATGGAATGGAATTGATACTTTGGAAATAAATCTTCACTATGGCCAATTGATTTTTATAAAGTTGCCAAATTTACTCAATGATGTAAGACTATTCTCTTCAATAATTGTTGTTGGGAAGACTAGATATGTATATGCAAAAGAATGAAGGGGTATGCCTTACCTCATACTAATACACAACACTTAACTGAAAATGGATCAAACACATCACAATAAGATACTTAGTGATACAACTACTAGAAGAAAACACAGGGAAACATCTTCAGGACCTTGCATTTGGCAATGGTTTCTTGGTCTTCACACTTAAAGCAGAGCAAGGAAATAAAATACATGAATGGGAATCCAAAAAAATTAAAAACATGTGGATTGAAAGACTTTATCAAGAAAGTAATAACAAACTACAGAATAGGAGAAAATCTTTGAAAAACACTTATGTAATAAGGTTTAATATCCAGAACTTTAAAGAAAACCTGCAACTCGACAACATAAAAACAAAGAACCCAATTTTAAAAGTTGTACAGAATACTTGACTAGACATTTCTCCAAGGAAGTGATACCAATGAACAATAAACACATGAAAAGATGCCCTATATCACAGGCATTAGGGAAGTGCAATTCAAAAAATAGAAAGAGATAGCATTATGCATCGAAGAAAATGGCTATTGTTAAAAAAAAAAAACGTAAAATAAGAAGTGCAGGAGAGGATGTGAATAAATTAGAACACTCATTCATCATTGTTGAGAATGTAAAATAGGGCAGTAAATGTGGTTTTGGCAATTCCTCAGATAGTGTAGAATTACCACATGTCTTGGCAATCCCACTTCTAGGCAAATCCATCAATAAATTGAAATCATTGACTATTACAGATATTTTCACAGTGTTGTTCAGAGCAACATTATTCACAATAGCTAAAAATTGCAAGCAACCTAACCATCCTCCATCAGCTCGCTGAATAAACACAAGGCAGTGTACATGCATATGCTTGAGTTCAGGTGTCACCTTGGCTAGGCTATTATGCCCAGGTTTTTGGTCAAGTAAGCACTGTCCCAATTGTTACTGTGAAGATATTTCATGAATTTAAACCATCATGAAATTGATTGCATCTATGGCTGATTGTATCAACAGTCAGCTAATGAGATTGTCTTCACCAATGATAAGGATGTGAGCAATGGAATCACATCCAATTAATTGAAGGCATTAAGGGGAGAGAACTGATGATTTCAGTAGTCAGAAAGAATTTCCAGCTCTCCTTCAGCAAGTCTGTTTTCCGTGCTGAATTCATTAAAAATTTTCATCAGCATTCCCAGCTTGCAGCTTGTCCTACGGAATTATGACTTGCACATAACCACAGTCAGGGTCACATGAGCTGATTTCTACATCATATTATTTACATTAAAGATATCTGTATATACACATTTATGTTATATATGTGTCAGTTCTGTTTCCTGGAGAACACTGATTAATACAGAATACCATGACAATTTTTTCAGCTGTAAAAATGAATCTAGTACTAAAACCTGCTACAATATATATAAAGTTTGAAGACATTTTATGAGTGAAATAAAACCAGACACCAAAGGAAAAAATATTCCATGTTTTCACTTATATGAAATAATTAAAATATAGAAATTTATAGAGCTAGAAAATAGAATGCAGTTTAACTGGTGCTGAGGTGGGGGTAGGTAATGTGGAATTATTGCTTATTTGGTATGTAATTTCTGTTTAGAATAAGGGAAAATTTTCTGATAATGGATGGTGCTGATTGTAGCACTGCATTGTGAATATAATTAACAAAATCTTATGTATATTTGAAAGCAGTAGAAAGGCAAAATTTTAGGTTGTACATACACTACAGAATAAAAATTGTAAAAATGGTTGAATACAACCTATAGACCACAGTCAACAATATCATTATAAGAGTATTGTAGCATCAATTGTAACAAAAATACCATACTATTAAGATGAAAAATTATATATATGACCGGGGTATATGGGAACTCTGTACTTTCTGCATGATATTTCTGTAAACCTAAAACTACTCAAAAGAAAAATAAAAAAGAAGCCTGCACTTTATTTACAAAGGACACAGGCAATTAGGCAATTAAGATGTGTGATGGGTGTTACAATAAAATTGGACATAGGGGACTTAGCATCATTGATGATCTTTCTTGTGGGGTTGAAGATGAAGATGTGGCATAAGTGATTGGGCTCCAGTCTACTATAGGGGAGGCCCCAGGTTCGATTCCTGGGGCCTCCTGGTGAAGGAGAGCTGACCCTCACCTCAGAGAGCTGATGGCCCATGCCACGGAGAGCTGAAGATCCATGCCACAGAGAGCTAACAGCCCATGCCATGGAGAGCTGGCACAGCAAGATGACACAACAAAGGCACATGCAGAGGACAGAGAGAGACTCAGCAGACCTGGGGAGCTGAGGTGGCTTAAGTGATTGATTGCCATCACTTCCACATTGGAGGTCCCAGGGTCAGTCCCCTTGTTCATCCTAAAGAGAAAAGAAGGCAAGCAGACAGAGAAGAATGCACAGCAAATAGACACAGAGAGCAGGCAGTGAGCACAGGAGGTAAGGGGGAATAAATAAAAATAAAATTAATCTTAAAAAAATAAAACAATTAATAGAGAGTGAATAAGAGGTTAATGAACATCCTTTCTACACATTTGCCTTATTTTTCCAGAGCTACTCAGTTATTTTTCAAGATCAAGGGACCTTCAACTCTTTACCTTTAATTCCACACAATACATATCAATTATACTCACATGAGAAAATACTTTTAAAATATCATTTTATAACTTATATTTAAGATTCTGACTATGCTTTTGTTTACTCTAATTGTTTCAAATCAGTGAGCTCACAGAATTTTTGTCCTTTTGTGTCTAACTTATTTCATTTACCATGTCCAAGGGATGGGGTGGGAATAAGGAACAAGAAGTAAAATCTTAACATAACAGGGTTCCTGTTTGGCATGATTATAATGTTTTTGTAATGGATGTGTTGATGGTAAAACAACATAAAAATGTAATTAAGAGAACTGGAAAATAATCTGAATGTGACTAAAACAGGAAATGCTAGATTGCATCTATGCTTACAGAACAAAAATTAAATCATGGATTATAGTTTACAGTACAATTATAAAAATGTGCTATCATCAATTCTAACAAATGTTCCATACCACTGCAAGGTGTTAATAGTAGGGGTGTATGTGGGAACTTGATATTTTATGCATGATTTTTCTGTAAAACCACAACTTCTCTAATAAAGAAAAACAAAGAAAACCATCATTTTCATTTTTTATCCAATGTATAAATAGATGAACATGTTGGTAAAACCAGATCTAATAAAAAATATAAAATAAAAATTTGTGACCCTGTGTCAAGTGAAATAATGGCTGTTTTATATATATGTATATATACATAAAGTAATGGAAATGTGATCTTATTGCAAATAAAAACATTTGAAATTAAAAAGAAGTAACCCTATTTCTTCCAGAGGCCAGCACACCCAGTCTAGTGCCTCAGGGAGAATCAACACCCATGTTGGTGCTGGGATTTGCTATTCCAAAACTGGCACACCATGCCCTGTGGAGGTCAAGAAATAGAAGCTCTGCTCCTGGGAATGACTGCTCTTGGGAATGTTGGTGTAAACAGTCTGTGGGGGTTAGAGCATCATCACAAGCAGACACCCAGTTAGGGCAAGCCAGACTACCAAGAGTGAGCTGCTATTTCTGTTCATTTGTTATTAAACCAGGGGAACCAGAAAAACATAGAAGGCAGACAAGTTATAAGCCTGTAGAGAGATGGGTTCTGGGTATGCTTCAATAGGGCATGAGGAAGAACAAGTCACATAGGTGTTCCTTGTCATCTCTCCGAGGTTGCCCACATAACATTGTACCTGAGAGCTTGGACAGACCCAGGTTTAAGCAAGAGTAGGTACATAAAAAATGTTTAAATGGATATACATTGTATACATTGAGTGCCAATTGTGTGTAAGCATAGTGATAGGTATTGAGGGAGATGCCAACCAAAGCACAGCCCCTGTTTTCAGGGAACTTTCATTTTAGTGGGTCATAAGGCACATGATTAGGGGATTCTTAACCCAGGTGAGCAAATTGTTTTTTACCCTCATCTTTTTATTTGTTATATTTTTTAATAATATGCCAAAATAAAGAGGCACCCATCTGGATTACAACATATAGTGTGTATATGTGTGTGTGTGTGTTTGGTGTATGTTTTTGTGTTTGTATGAGTGTCTGACAGGTTACAGAAGAAACTGGTTGACAGGGGTGGCTTCTGGAGAGAGGGAATTATTGCAATATTTTATGATTTCTTTTAAAGGTATTATAGGTAATAACTTGGTGGTTATGTAGGTCTGCACAAGGAATGCTAAGAAATGTGGAGACTTTCTTTTTGGAGTAATAAAATTGTTCCAGAATTTTTGAGATGTGAAATGTACAATATTGTGATTATAATAAAAACTATTGATTATACACTTTGGATAGATCATAAGGTGTATGAACACATATCAATAAAACTCAATAAATAATTGTGCTAGAGTAGCCAGAAACTGGCTATGTACAACTGGGGTAACATGCAGAGATTAAGAGGTGAGGAATTTTCTTGTTAGTTTATCTGTATTTTATTTATTATTATTATTGATATAATGAAAATACTCTAATAATGATTGAAGTGATGAATGCACAATTATGCAATTATATCAAATACCATTGATTGTACAATTTGGATGAATTGTATGATTTACTACTATGTATCAATAAAATTGATTTGTTTAAGAAATTAAACAAACAAGCAAAGAAGATGGGGAATTCACATAAAAATTAAGATCTGGCTTTACAGTACAACTCAGATGCTCTGGCAGCCCTGGGAATATATGCAAATGGCAGCAGTGTGCTGATGCCTCCTGCAGGTTCCAGGAAAAGTTCCCTGAGGAGGTCCTGTAGGGGATGCATATTGCAGCCCAGATGAGTTGGCAAGGTACAGAGATGGCAGGTGGAGTGACAGTATGGTGTGCAAAGGGATGGCCTGTCTGAAATGCCGGGTACAAGTCAGCAAGAGGCAATGAGACTGGAGTGCTGGGTAGGGATGTCCAGTTCACAAAGAACTTTGTGTGCCCTGAAGAAGAATATTTTATTTTGGAAACTGGAAGTTGGGGTAGGAGGGCATCTGTGTAGTAAACAATTATCCTTATGCAAAGAGAAATCTGGCCTTTGCCATTGACATTTGTGAGGTGATCTTTAGGCCCTTGGCATGCCCTGCTTTATAGGAGAGTGTTTGTTTGCCTGGGGTCTTTGACTAAAGGGCAATTTAACAATGTGATTTAGGATGGGGGCTTCAGCTGGAGAGTACAGGTGAGTTACACAGGAAGTATGTGATTGAGATTCAATAATATCTCTGGATGGTAAAGCCTTTGGTAAGCTTCCCTGGTTGGCAATAATCCAGGCATATACCCAGGCACTGATGCCAGGAAGGCACCATGTCAACAACTCCACAATGAAAGAAAAAGGAGGCTCCACATTTGGTACTTCTCCAGAGTATGCCTGATGTGCTTCTTCTCGTGTATGATTTTAATCTGTAATCTGTATTATTTCCCTGTGTTAAGCCATAAACCATGGGCATAACAGTTTTCCCTGAGGTCTATTTGTCCATCAAGCAAACCATCTAAACTGAGATTGGTTTGGGGAACTCCCTGACCAAATTCAACATCTCTTATGTCTCCCACAGACATTTCTAAGTCCTAACTCCCTGTTCTGTGGATGTGAATTCGTTTGTAAATCAGATCTTTCAAGATGTTAAGGCCAGCTGACTCAGGGAGGGCCTTAATAAAAAAGACTGGAGCCCTTAAAAGTAGAAGAAATTGGACTCAATAAATTACAAGTCAGAGGAGGAGACACAAGTACTTAATCACTATGTGATAGATGAAGAGGTTGCTTATCAGCAGCCACCACCAGAACTCAACAGTTCGGGGAAGGTGTGGCCTTCCAAAACCTCAAATTTGGGCTTATAGCCTCCAATAAATTCCTAATATATAAGCCAGACAGTCTGTGGTAATTTGGTATAACAGCCTTGGCAAACTAAGAAAACCCTCACCTTACAATAGTTTACAAGCAGGGAGGGCTTGAGGGGACAGTCCCTGCAAATATTTTCTTGCCCAAGTGCTCACAGCATTGAAGGATTTTAAGCTGCAAACTGGCATCAAATTACTTCAAAAAGACAGCAGAGTGGAAGAAGATTGGAGAAGAAAAAGACTAGTGGCAATAGACCAGAAACATGGATCTGCAGTAATTGAGGCATAAATGATGAAAGCCTAAACTGTGACAATGGCCGGGAGACAAATGTCAGGGTGTTAATGGTATAGACACTGCAGAAATGCTGAAAAGGTACATCTCCTTAAATACAAGGAGAATCCCGTGTATAAAATGCACTCTCAGGATAATTCGCTCCTCCCCCCCCATTCCAGGCACCAAATGTGTCTCAGTGATTTATCAAAGTGCATTCTCTGGAGAACATAGTATAGGAGATTGGAATTTCAGAGGCAGAAACTTAATTCTTCTGGCTTAAAAGACAAAGTCACTCCAACTAGCAAGTCGTTAAATTATATGTCCTTTTGAAATAGATTTTCTTGTCTTTTTTCATTACATCTTAATTAGTCATTACTACCTTTTTTTTTTTCTCAGCAGCCAACAGGTTGATGCTCCTTGGAAGATTACCTCAGGCAAGAATTCCCAAACAGTGCTTCTCCCATGTCAACAAATCAGACTGCCCTGGTCACACCACTGTCAAATGTAAGGGCACATCCCCTTCCCTCCTGTGGTTCTGAAGTTTAAGTCAGGAAGTAAATGAGACAGCCTGGATCTTCTGTGAATCACTTTTCCCTTGAGTTTGGCTTTATCTGTTTGGGATTTTTCACAAAAGACAGAAAAAGTTGGGTTCCTTGAAGGCAGAAAAAAATTTTTTGACTGCCTTAGTGCCTGCTACAATACCCATGACAATGTGTGATAACATTTGCTGCTTGGATCAGAGTTGAAAATATTTTCTTTCTGAGGTTTGTTGATCAGCTACCAATTGAACAACGTTGGCTTCAGACTTAATATATGACTTAAGAAATATTTAAAGCAATATCCAATCCACTGTTAATAATTTAATAATAGGCAGTGACTCTTGGATAGTTATGTACCAGAGGCTCTGCACTTTTAATTTTCACATAAAACCAAATATGTAGCTACTATTATCATTTTCATGATACAAATGTGTGAATTGTGATGTTGAGACTAATTGACCCAAGGGCATATAACTAGTAAGTGATAGGAGCTTGCATTCCTACCCAGGGAGTTTAGCCACTATGCTACATTAATTCCAGGGTCTGAGAATTTATATTTTTTTCTTTGGTGGCTCTGAATTTTGTACTCAATACAGGTGCTTTTCAATTAGGGTTAATATTTAAACTTTACAGCTGAGGATGCACTGATAATGCCCCTTTTGGTGACAAGGGGCATATGGGAGACAGGGCTGAGTAGGTTGTATGGACAGGGTGGAGAGAGTGCACAATGTACCACACATAGCAAAACAGCACAGCTGTGGCAAGGAGGGATCACACATTTACTGGAGCATGTAGGAGAGCTGGGTCAGGGCAGCAAACAATCCTAACCCAAAAGTGATGCAGTCCTGTAGGAAGACCAATAAAATGCTTTAATAACCTCCAGGAAATTTTGCCATGCAATGATGGTATTCATAGGTTTTTGCTTTGTTTTTGTTTTGTAATATTAAATATCTAAATATTAAATATTTCAAACATACTGAATTTAATAAGGCCAAAACCTATGTACCAATGAATTAAAATATTTTCCCACATGTGATCCTGCACTCTATTTCTTCAAAGCAGTAATGTTAGAAATACAGATAATGTTTAACCCAGTCCTTCTCTGTCTCCACCTCTAGAGGCAACAACTGTCTTTGGTTGGTGAGTCTCATTGCCATGCAAGGTTCTTTTCTCAAATTTTAATTGTGGCATAATTCACATATATTTTAGATATACAAATCTTAATTTTACATTTTGAAGAATTGTAACTTGTAAATACACCTGGATGTATTTGCAAATGTATACATCATGGTTTTGCAAATGTATACATCAAAACAATATAGAGATCAAGATATAGAACATATCTTGGAAATCAGAAGTATCTTGGCCTTACAGTATTTTAAAAATAAATTGAGTTACCAACATGTAAACATTTCAAAATCGAGATATCTAATATAAAATACACATTTCTGGTTTCTCTATTTTTGTTATTGTTCTTAAAGATTTATTTTATTTATTTACCCCCCCCCCATTGTTTGTGCTCATCTTCTTTTTAGGAGGCACTGGGAACTGAACTCAGGACCTCCCATGTGGTAGGCGGGTACCCAACTGCTTGAGCCACATACGCCTCCCTGGCTTCTCTTTAAACGTTTAAAATGTGAACCACACTAAGCTTACAGTAGCAACTGCCCAAGGCACACAAGTCATAAACTCCCTGGCTTTCCCACATTGGCATCTTGTTATGTGAAGTCCACTTCATTCATTGTCATAACCTGCAACTCATTCCCTAAAGGATCCACATATGTGTAACACTTCAAAAATATGGCAAACTCAAAAAGACTGAGAACCATTGCCTAGCCATCTTAATGAAGGCAGAATTTGAGTTGAAGTATCTCCCTCCTCCAACAGCTAGGTGGCTTTGGAGGCTGATATCAATGCCATAAACCAGAAAATGCACCCAGCATTCCTAGGTATTTGCTGTCCAGAGGGTGGTCCTTGGTTCAGCAGCATGAGCATCATCCATGAGCTTATTAGAAATGCTGAATCTCACTCCCCTTCCAGAGTTACTAAAGGAGTATTTACATTTTTCCTTTCTTTTTAACTTTATAATAAACTTTGTTTTTAGAGCAGTTTTAGATTTACAGAAAAATTATACTGAAAGTATAGGGATTCCCCATATAACAACCCCTTCACACTCACTCACTCTCTCTCTCACACACACATACAAGTTTAACAATATCCCCAGGTATCTTCTGTGAACACTAGTGCTGGAGATGCACTACCCAGTGCCCTGGGCCCTAGTGGAAAAAACACTCAAGGGATCTTACTGTGGGGAGAGCTGGAGAGGGTCTTAGTTCACCAGGGTTGTTATGAAAATACCACAGAATGGGTTGCCATAAATAACAGGAATATATTGACTCATAGTTTTGGAAGCTGGAAGTCAAAAATCGAGGTGTCAGCAAGGTCACATTTTCTCCAATGTCTGTAGAATTCTGTTGATGGCAGTCCTCCATCATGTGGAGATCTGTCTCTCTCTCTCTCTCTCTCTCTCTCTCTCTCTCTCTCTCTGTAGTTTCTCTTATTTCAGGCCTCTTCTGCTATCCTGCTTCTCTGTCTAATTTACTCTGCTAAAGAACTTAAGCTATATTGGGTCAATGACTTCCCTCCTGAAGTTTTGCCACATCTTAACTAATAATATCTTTCAAAGGTCCTAATTATGAATAGGTTCACACCCACAGGAACCAGGATTAAGACTTGAATATATTTGTGGAGGACATGATTCAATTCCTAACAAGTTACACTTTTCCTAGATACTTGGCCACACATCTTATTTTCTATTTTTAAATTAATAAGCCATCCTAGGATGTGTGAAGCAATATTTCATGTGCCTTTGATTTGCATTTCAAATTATGACTCATAATTTTGAAGAAGTTTTCATATGCAATGTGATTATTGGTCATTTGTATATTTTCTTTCTAGAAATTTCTATTCAAGATCTTTGTCCATTTTTCAAAAGGATTGCTTTCCTTTTCATTGTGTCGTGGTGATGCTTTATATATTCTGGCTATTAAACTCTAATCATATATAGGTTTTGGAAATATTTTCTCCCATTCTGTAGGTTATTTTAACTTTCTTGAAAATGCCTTTGCCATGCAAAAGTTTTTTAATTTTGAAGAAGTCCATTTTATCTATGATTTTCTTTTGTTGCTTGTGCTTTTTCTGTCACATGTAAGTAAGTACTGCCACATCCATGGTCATGAAGATTTCGCTCTTAAGTTTTTGGCATCACTCTTATTGATCCAAGGAAATAAAAACTTATAATGCCCCCTAAAGCCTAGTGTCAAACCACAGAATGGGTGCTCAGTTTATGCTAAATGATGGGCAATAGCCCCATATGGTTGCAACATTAAAAGAATGAGAATATTGATGAGCAATACTTATTGCAAAGATTTAACAAAAAATGTAAACCCACTTGCAAATGGAAAAACTCCATTCAACCTCCAAAGATGTCAAACATGTTTAAACAAAATAATTTGAATTTGAAGTCAGATATATCCAGATCGATCCCCATATTTTTCAGAGAGATTTTCTAAAATCTTTACTTTCTAAAAAGTGTTGTCTACTCTGTCAAAAATTGTTTGCAAAACCAAGTTATTGGAGATCCAAGATGGTGGGGTAGGAAAGGGAAAGCTGTACTCTTCCTTCAGAACCTATGGGAGGCTAGGCAGGCTTGTTGGACATAAGGGAAGCCAGGGTGTCTCAGGGGTGATAGGAGATGGTGGCTGAAGAGTGGGGTGCTGAGCTGGGCACCACAGAAAATGGGAATCACCCAGGTGTCCCCAAGAAAGATGGGAGCAGACCAGCCAGCCGTGGGGGAAAGGCGAACTGCCTTATCTGCCCTAGGGAGAGGGGAACCTCCCAGACAGCTCTGGGGAGAGGGGTGCCATGCCCCTGGCTCTGGAGGAGAAGGAAACTGCTGAGGAGCTATCCCACAGGTAGGCCAGTGCCCAGCTTGCTAAGGGTAAGGGGGATTGGGTCAAGCCATGGGGATAGAGGAGGGAACATAGCCAGACGTTTATTTCTGTTTTTTCTGTTTTTTCCTATTTCTTTTTATTTTCTCTTTATTCAGGTACTGACAGAGAGACCAGCTGTAGTGTGACTTGATTGATAGGTACAAGCAGCCTGAGAGAGTACACTAGTGAATCACTGGTGGCCTGTGAGGGAGGCCTGTTGTTTATTTATTTATTTATTTTGGCTTTGTCTCTCTCTTTTCACTCAGATATCTGCAGAGAGGGGGGCTGTGAGCTGATCAATTGTCCAACACAGGCAGTCTGAGAGAAATAGCCCAGCAGGTCCTGGTGGTCTAAGAGATAAAGCAATAAACACCAAATAGGAAAGGAAGAAGTAAAATATTCATTGCTTACTGATATGTTTCCATATCTAGAATCACCTGAAAAAATCCACAAAAAAAGCTACTAGAACTATATAGACGAATTCAGCAAAGTGGTGGGACACAGGGTTAATATGCAAATATCAATACCCTTTTTATACACTACAGGTGTGCAATCTGAGGAGGCAATCAGAAAAAAAATTACATTTATAATAGCAACTAAAACAATTAAATATTTAGGAATAAACTTAACCAAGGACATAAAGGACCTGTATTCAGAAAACTACAAAACTTTGCTAAAAGAAACTGAAGAAGACTTAAATAAATTGAAGGATATCCCATGTTTGTGGATTGGAAGACTAAGTATCAAAAGATGGCAATTCTTCCCAAACTGACTTATAGATTCAAAGCAATTCCAATAGATATCCCAACAGCCTTTTTTGCAAAAGTGGAAAAAACAATTGTCAAATTAATTTTGTAGGGTAAGGAGCCCTGAATAGCCAAAAAGTTCTTTAAAAAGAAGAATGAAGTCGGAGGACTCTTACTTCCTTACTTTGAAGCATATTATCTAGCTACAGTGCTGAAAATAGCATGGTACTGGCATAAGGACAAACACATTGATAGATGGTACCAAAACAAAACCTTAGAAATAGACCCTCATATATACAGTCAAGTTATTTTTGACAAGACAGTCAAGCCCTGCTAGTTGGGCCATAACAGTCTATTCAACAAATGGAGCTGGGAGAAATGGATATCCATATTTAAAAGAAAGAAAGAAGACCCTCACCTCACACCGTATACAAAAATTAATTCAAAATGGTCCAATGACCTAAATACAGAAGCGACAACCATAAAACTCCTAGAAGAAAATGTAGGAAAACATCTTCAAGATCTTGTAGTATGCAGCAGTTTCTTAAACCTTACACCCAAAGCATGAACAAAAAAAGAAGAAAAAATAGGTAAATGGGACCTCCTCAAAATTAAACACTTTTACATCTCAAATGACTTTGTCAAATGGGTGAAAAGGCAGCCGACACAATGGGAGAAAATATTTGGCAATCACATATCTGATAAGGGTTTAATATCCATGCTATACAAAGAGATCATACAACAACAATAAAAAGACAAACTACCCAATTAAAAAATGGGCAAAAGACTTGAAAAGAGAATTGCCCAAAGAAGAAATACTAATGGCAAAGAAATACATGAAAAATGTTCAACATCATTATCGGTTAGGGGAATGCAAATCAAAACTACAATGAGATATAATTTCACACCTATTAGACTGGCTGCTATTTAAAAGTCAGAAAACCATAAATGTTGGAGAGGATGTGGAGAGATAGTAATGCTTATTCACTGTTGGGGGGAATATAGAATGTACAGCAACTGTGGAGGACTGTTTGGCAGTTCCTAAGAAAGTTGAATATAGACTTGCCATATGACCTGGCAATACCATTACTAGGTATATACCCAGAAGAACTAAGAGCAGAGACATGAACAAACATCTGCACATCGATGTTCATAGCAGCATTATTCACAATAGCCAAAAGTTGGAAATCCATGTGTCCATCAACTGATGAATGGATAAACAAATTGTGGTATATACATATGATGGAATATTATGCAGTGTTAAGAAGAAAAGAAGTTGTGAAGCATATGACAATATGGATGAACCTGAAGGACATTATGTTGAGTGAATCAAGCCAGACACAAAAACACAAATACTATATGATTGTGCTATTATGAAATAAATATACTGTGCAAACTCATAAAGTTAATAATTATAATATAGATCATTGGAAAATAGAAGAAGGGTATAGACTGGAAAGTTGATTATTAATCTGTGCAGAATTGGTAAAAAGGTTGTTTGTAAATGAATAGAAGTGGCTAAAGCATATCATGGTGTCTGTAAATACAAGTGCTATTATATGAGTATGACAGTGGTTGAAAGGGAAAGTCTAAGGTCATGTATATTACTAGAAGAAAACCTAAAAACTGTAAAATGGAAATGTATAAGATAGTAAAACCTCATGTAAAACACAAATATCAGCATGTTGCATATATAGGACTATTTTTACAAAATATAAATACAAATATCCTAGAGGGAAGGAAAAAGAATAGCAGCTATGTACAGCAGGTGAGACATAGAGAGATTGAGAGGTGATGAGGTTTTTTTTGTTGTTGTTTATTATTATTATTGGAATAACAAAAGTGCTCTGGGAATGATTGGGGTGATGAATTCACAAATATGTGATTACACCAAATACCATTGATTGTACTCTTTGGTGGATTTAAGCTTTATTAATATATAGCAATAAAATTGAAACAAAAGGTGATGCCAGGATTGAAATCTAAACATCCTGGCTGCACAGTCCCTGTTTTAAGCACTTTTGTACATAGAGTTCAACAGCAGAGTAAATTTTCTACTTTGTTTACTGCATTTATCGGGCCTCCAGAAAACTCCCTATGAAGCACTAAAGGTCTTCATTAATGTACTATGTAAAGAGCACATTATTAGAAAACCAGATTCCACTGGTCTTTGTTTCAGATTATGCAGTTGGTTGATACAATAGAATTTGGAATTTTGAGACACAGTGATGAATATGAAGACATTAAAAGAAGAAGGATTAGAATTATTATTATTATTGTTAGTATTATTAGACAAATAATAGGAAGAAGAGGAATAATAATTATAATTAATATTAGAAGAAGATGATGACATTGGAGGAGGCGGAGGAAAGAGAGAGGATGGTAAAAGAAAAAGGATGAAACCAGATATACCTATGGTGATAGTGAGGTCCCATTAAATTTTCAAGGTACAGTATCATAACCTAGGAAGATACACCGACAAATGTGGAGTTTTTCAGAAAGAAAATAACATGAAGCCAAAGTAGTGAGATTTACAAGGAAATATAGTACTTTCATGTCTACTTAAGATGTAGAAACCTTCAATGACCATTTCCTCAATCTTACCAAATTTATAAAGCCATAAATCAACAATATGATAACTTTTATTGAGCCTACCAGAAAGATGAGTTTGTGAAAATCTAAGAAATCATATTCCACAGAGGGAAAAGCCACTCTAGGAGGAGATGGAACAAATGAATATTTTCATCTTTGACAGAAGGTGGGAGAAAATGTGGTCACTGTACAAGCAGATGGGAAGAATACAGATAGATTTTACAGAATCGTAAAAGCCAAATTTGAGCTATAGCGCTGATTCTGAAAAACAGTGATCCCTAGATTTAAGGGCTTTGCATTCACTCTCAATATCTTCTCTGCAGGTCTAGATCAAGTGATCATGAGGAAGACGAGGGGCAGGTTGGGAGACCTTCAGTCAAGGTCACTTGCAATCCATGAAATACCCACTCTCCTCCTCCTTTCTTATAAAATGAGTAAATGCTATGGCTTTACAAATTACAACTTTATTCATACTTTGGTCTGATGAAAGGTACACAAAGTTTGTGATATACAATCATTGAATTGCTCCTGCATACTGACAGCACGCAGTTCCATCTCCTCTTAGTGCGGCTTCTCCCTCCATGGAACATGATTTCTTAGATTATTACCACCTCATCTTTCTGGTAGACTCAAATGAATATTAAGTTTTGCTTCCATTTTTCCTCTCCTTGGTTACCCAAGCAAAGCCAAAATCCTGAAATATGATCTTTCCAAAAACCTCTTAATTAGAAACTGCATGTTTTCACATGGCATGTGCTTTTCCTCACTGCAATAAGTAATAATAGAAAATTGTCCAACACAGGTGTTCCTGGGTCTTTGGCTAAAGAACATTGACAATTGTGAGGTTAAAAGATCTAGCTGAGAAGATAAACAACATTAATGGATACAAGAGAAATTGCTCCATAAGGATGGAATCTATAAGGTATGTTCAATGAATTGCTAGAAAATTACTTTTAAAAAGCACACATATTACATAAGAAAAAAAAATATTCTATCAACAAGACATTCAGAATGTTAAATACAGATGATGAAGTAATCGTGAACTTAATGATAAGCCAATAGGAAAAAACGAACAGAAAGAAAAAATGTTAAAGAAAAAATAAAACACGGGGGAAGAACTATCTGAGAACCATGGCACAATATCACACTGTTTCATATACATATAGTTGGTGTACTATGTAAGAATAGAAAGGGAGTGCTTCAGAAGAAATATTTAAGAAGATAATGATCATAACTTTTCTGAATATGAGGAAAGACATAAAATCTCAGGACTATGATTGTTAAAAGTGCCTAGGAAGGTGAAAAAATCAAATAGCAAATCAAGCAACAAATGAAACACATATAGACTCTTTGATCTCACAACTGAAAAACAAAGAAAAGTAGAAAATGATGATGGAAGTCAGAGGATATTACATGATATACTATGAAAACAACAACCCATGAGAATTATAACAGACATCAAAACTGATGCAAGCCAAAACAAAATGGAGAGTATGTTTCAAATACTGAAAGATAATAACTGTCATTATAAGATTCAATACCATTTTAAATATCTTTGAAATATAAAAACAAAATTAAAACTTTTCCAGGGAAATTAACACACACACATACAGAAAAATATGCAGCAGATTTTTGCTTCAAGAATTTTCCAGGTAAAAAGAGAAATGATAGAAGGAAGGTTGGGTCTACTCAAAGAAATAATAACATATATATAAAACTGAAGATAACTATATCAAATAATGGATTT
>JAQZBX010060451.1:0-17248 GCA_029593785.1 Cabassous unicinctus | reverse complement strand
TTGTCACCATTCTGATTTTCCATACTGCATTTTACATCTGTCTTCATTGTCTATTCTGCTCCAGCAGTTTTAGTAATAACATGTGGATCATCAGGCTCACAGCTTTTCCACCGACGTTAATAGTGCTTATAGATGCGATGTGATTGCTAAAGCTTTTCTATAGACCGGTAGGGGGAAAAAACGGTCCTGTACCTTCTATATAACACAGATCTAGCTTTAAAAATATTCACCCAGGAAAAGTGACTTCAAAAGGAGATTAGTGTTCCACCTTAGTGCAATCAGGAGGAAGAAATTCACAGTTAAAGATCAAACTTGTAAAACTCAAACACAATAGGATGCTGAGCAGATAACATTAAGGTGACACCCCATGGAGACGAGGTACAGGAAGCTTTGAGCCCTGACTGTAAACTTCTGTTGACTCTGCTCAGATCCTGCATTTTTATTTCATGAGTCTTGTGATGTGAATTTTCTTTCTCATTTTATCTCATTTAAATTAATAGGAAACCTTGCTGTGCTGTGCCTGAAGCCACTTGTATATCTGTGTTCAATGGAGCTAAACCTGTGATTTTTAAATTTATTTTATTTTTAATTTATAAACGTGAAGACATTCCTGCTTATTACTCCCTTTTCATGTTTTTTAAGGCCTTTGTGAAAATTTTCCTTGAGAATGAGCCTTTCAAAAGAGGATGACTTGTGTCCCCTAGTCAACAGAGTTTCCTAGGAGGTCTTGAGTAGTCTCATTAGATATTTAGCCTCATTTTCATTTTCTGTATTTTAATTTGTTGTAACTGGACTGCTATCCACTAACCTGCAGAAAGACTCTTGACTAGCCTACTTAACCACTGTTATCTCAACATCCTTTTGGCTTATGTGTTAGTCACTCCATGTCTTGACTACTTGACCTTGTCTTGCCCTTCCCTGTGAGTCTGACTTTAGCTGTTCTCTCCAACCTGGCTTCTTGCATTCATCAAGTCCTGTCTCTTGGCTGGGGCCACCTTATCTCCTTTGACCTAAGGAGTTCTTGTGGTAAATCCTGGCCCCTCTCCCTCTCCCTGGCCACTAGGATTGTGTCAACTCAGCCTTAAACCATTTTGCCTGCTAAATAATGTAAGCAACGGTCCCCAACTGTGACTATCAGACCACTAGAGTCTTCAAGTGGAGTAATACAAGTCTTCATGGCACTTTCAAAAACATTTAACATTCTAGTGAAACCCACAGACTTCATTTCAGTTCCTGCTGATCCAACATCCTAATTATTTTCTCTTTGATTAGTAAAAATACGAGACACAAATGAATTATTGCTTAATGAAATTTAGTATAGAAAAATATTCAGAGAATGAATTTCATATGGGAAGTGGAGCAGAGAAATATTGAAAGGATTTCTCACTATTGAACATGTTGGCATCGACTGATCTCCAGAATCATTAGAGACACTCATTAATATTTCATAATTCAGACCAGACTGAATGAACCAGCATATATTGCCTAAAGCACTATCTTCTGTCTTTCACTCTTTTTTCCCCTTGCCTCCTAGAAATTTAATTTTAAGACTTCTTTACTTTACAAAGGATGTTACATTTCTTTGACAATGCCCTTTGACTTTGCTTTTCAACTAACAAAATCACTCTTATGTGTGTGCACATTTATATATATGTATATGTAAATATGCATATGTGTATATGTAAGACTGAGGGCCAAAGGAATCCTGAAGAGATAGGGAAGTTAGGGAAGCATATAGTGTCTGTTAAGGTCTTTAACAGGTAAAAGCAGATTGCTGACGACCAGGTAATGAGAACCCGAATTGAGGGAAGGGGTATCAATTGAAGAGATAAAAACAATGAACAAGGTAAAATGTGTAAGATCTAGAAGATATAGGCCAATGTTCTGACAAGCAGTCACACTGATGCCAACCCCAGGAAGATTATTCCAGAAACACCACTCCTTGGTTTGCTGTGGGGGGCAGCAGGCAATCAGACCACCCAAGAGCCATTAGATAGCATATTATAGATAATATTTAGATTTTTGGCTATATTTGTCTCTCTTGTATATTTTGTTTTGTGACATGCTCTTTTGTCAGTGACATGTGGTCCCCTTTAGAAGCTTAACACACATTTTTATTACTTTAAAACTATCACTGAAATATAATTAATATTTTTCCCTACAGCAACCCACAAGGCTGCCTTTGCTCTGTAAAACTTAGGAGCATAATGTCAGTAGTAAGTGTATTCTTCATTCCTCCATGCTGCCTGGGTTGAAGATACATGTTTAAGAAGAGACTTATAATGGCAAATTTCACTATAAGACCAGCTTTCAACTATGAAAATTGAAGCATTGATATCTACCTTTTGTCTGAAGTGGAGCTATGCAGAGAGATTCAACTATAATATCTTAAAATGTCTGCCCACAGCCTTTTTCTCTCTCAGAATGACATCCAGCATAATTGCCTGTTCCAATTCCTATCTGCCCAAAGATAGATTTTCTCAGAGTTGTAAGGCTTCTTTCCCCATCCTACAGCAAATGGCAGTCATCCTAACATTTTCACCAATGACTGAAATATTGGGATGGGTCAGGGACAACAGAAGGGATGTTATCATGGAATTTTATTGAGCAGATACAAGAAGAAAAAGCTCAATTAATTCATCTTTATTGTTGCTTGAGATTGTGGGCTGTGTGTGTGTGTATGCATGGTGTTTGTATGAATATTAGTGGCTAATATGAGTAAGGGCAGAGACTTCTTTTATCAGTCGATATATTTGTCACCTGAGAGCCAAAAAGAGCGTCTGGCACATTGCAGTGGATTTGAGGAATATGTCACCCCCAAAAGCTGACTCATTGCTTGTAAGCATTTAGCTAAATAAATGCACAGTCTAAATCTGAACAAAGTCAAAATTCTCAGAAAGCATGTGTTTTTGAGAAATGATTTATGCCAGGAAAAGAATATGTACTGTATTCATCAAAGCCTGACAAAGCAGACCACTATACTATAGATAATGAGGTGGATCTTGCCAAAATAAATTAACTGGCTCAAATTCCATACAGAACTATGATTTCAGAAGACACAAATATTTTTTAGAAACCTGACACACCAAGGTTCTAACCAACAAACCAGAGAATATTTCAAGACCTGTGGATAATGAGCTGACATTTAAAATTGCCTTATATAATGAATTTCAACCAACAAGGTTGGACTTAATAGTTTCCCCTCTTTATATGATTTCCTGATGAGCTTCCTAAGCTCCAGTCTTTTATTTCCAAGTCTTCATTGCCATATCCACCTGGATGGAGGTTTGCTAATGTTGTTAATACCATATACACCCAACTCACTGTTTTACCCAACAGGTTTTGCTTTTCCTCTTTATGTCTGGGTGATGGTTTCCAATATTCTCTTTTAGCTCAAGACTTCTGATCTCCTTGATTTATCTCTCTCCTTCCCCCCATAACCAGTGATTCATCAGGAGCTGTCAATTCCCTCTCCCTATGTCTCACACAGCGCTTTCCTTCTTTACATCATCCCAGCCCTAGTTAACAGTCTTATTACTGCTTACCCAAACTACTGCTATAACTCTTCTCCCTGCCTCCAGTCTCACTTCTAATCTACTCATTCCGCATTCGACTGCCAAATTAATCTTCCTAAAGTACAGCTTTGATTATGTCACCCCTGCTCAATAACCTTCAAGTCGTTCTTCCTTACCTACAAAACCAAGTTCAAACTTTCTTGCCTTTGGCATTATGATTCAGGCTTATTTTTATAGGCTTAATGTTAATATTTTTCTCTTTTTGAAACTCTAGTCAAATCAAAGAATTCAACATTCTACAACCAAGCCTGGAAGCTCCCTTCTAGCACAGGTTTTAATAATTATATCTCTTTTCTATCTGGAATGTTTTTTAATGCTCACTACTAAAATACTCTTCAGATTTCCAATGGTAGTTTTTGCTCCCACTGATGCAGCTTGGATGCCCACATGGGTGTATATAAGGATCTGTGGGGTGTAGGGCATGAGAAGGAGAGAGAAGGGAGGGTTAGAGGCATGGGGACAAGGGACAAAGAACTCGAGGAGTCTGGCAGTTCTAAATTTTAATCTGGCTTTCCAGGTCATTGTGAAGGTTTGCTCATCAAGGCAGGAGGATGCAACATAACTTATTTAATAGTTTGCTAGTCCAACTTCTAAATATTTAGACCTATGTTACATGGGTCTTCATTTGCATTCTTGCTTCGGGTCTTGCAAATGTTAAGGGCTGGCCTGTTTTTTAATCCATGAAACCCAAGCTTTGAGCACAGCATCTGTGATCTGGTAGAGGTACTGGTAGTAATATATGTCCACTATAAGAAGCTGTGTGCTGCTCTTTCTTTGATATTCCAGAGCATTTTCAGGTGTTTCTTATTGTGCTTATTGCAGTCCACTTTAATCTGTAGCATTTGGTGAACATCTTGGTGTGTACATAGTAATCTCTGTGAAAGAAGTATGTGTAATGTTATATATCCACATTGATTTGCACAATAATGGAGGTTAAATTTTTGCTTATTAGATGAGAAATAGAAACCCAGCATTTATCATAGAAGAGACACATAGGCACATGGGATTTGAGAAATGAAGGCTAGCTTAGAGATGAGGAAACTGACTCCAGAAAAGTTAAAATTGTGAATTCAGGGCTCTTTGCTATTAGCAGTTACTAGAATTCAAGTGCTCTACTGTCTTCCACTCCAAGTACAGGGCAGAGGTAGTCGATTGTATTAAATATTATTCAGGAAGTGTCATTAAGAAAGAGAGCATTAAGACCCTAACTATCTATAACAGTATTCTTTTTCCCTAATGTTGCAGTCAACCGGTGAAGTAGAGTAAACTCAGCTAAACATGCTAACTTTATAGAGAACAATACTTCCCAGAGGAGTCTAGTGTGTTTACATCCATAACTGATGCACATTGAAAAGTTAGTCAAGTGTGATAGTCAATTTTATGTGTCGCCTTGGTTAGGTTGTGGTGTCCAGGTGTTTGGTCAAACCCTGGTCTAGTTGTTGCTGTGGAGATATTTCATGGATGTGATTAGCTTCTACAATCAGTTACATAATGTGGGTGGGTCTCATCCAATCAGTTGGAAGTCTTGAGTGAAACCGGAGGACTCCCAGGGATCAACACTCCATCTTCTATTCCGTCCTGCATTTCCAGCCTAAGAAATTCAGATTCAGGACTTCAATATCACTCTTACTGTAATCTCCAGCCTCTAGCCTGATGTACTGAATTCACACTTGCCAGCCCCTACAATAGTGTGATACAGCTCCTGTTAGCTCTGATTCTCTGGAGAACCCTGTCTGATACACCAAGTGCACACAGTGTTGACATAGATTTTATCTAGAGGACAGAGGGATCATGTTGAAGCAGTAGTCTTCACAAACATTTAGTATCAATAATCATTTAGCATATTCAACCTGAATATATGTTTGTATAGGGCATTACTGTGAACAAATATTGTCAGGTTATAATTGATTTCTATAGCAATGCAACATGTGAAAAAACAAGTTTACCAGCCTAACACTTGTTCAAGTCTTTAAAACACAAAATATTTGCCCTTGGAGATACAAATATTTTTTAATACACCATATCCATGACTGCAATATACCTATATAATGGAAAAATAAAACATAATATTTGAAATTATTATGGCGTGGGAGAAGAATCTCAATACTAGTATTAGAGCATTTGTTAAGTCACTTATTTTATTAAAAGAAAGGACAATTGAAGTGCCACACTAGGATGGAAATGAATGAAGAATGAATGCATTTCCAGGGCATGTTTACAGCACACCTTGCAGAGACTGTGGCCAAGGGAAATGGAGCAGTGCTCTTTGGGGACGTGCAGGGAGCATTGCCACATTCCCTCTTCTCCCTCAAGTAGCAACCCTGTTTCCAGCTATGTGGCTGCTATCCTGAGGTCCCATAGCTCAGCTTGCCATCTCAGGTATCAGACTGCACACCTGCTGGGAAGTGGTTACACGAGCCTCGGGAGGTTTCTGTGCAAATCCAGGAACTACTAATTGTGTTGCTTCCCATCTAACTTAGACACCTGCTTCCTTTTCACTTGGCTGATTTCCACCTCTGCCTCAAGACTAATGGCTTTGGTGAGATATCATCTCTTTTCTCTTACCCTTCTGGTATTGCAATTAAACGATACCCTGGTATGCTTTCTGCTACAGAGGAGAATACAACATCACTTTTGGAGCTCATTGCTCAGCATTTTGATATGAAGACTACCAAACTTCACCATCAGACAATTCAAGGAAGTTCAAGCTCAGATGACATAGCACTGCTCAGCTTAACATCTCAAAGTCCTCATTTATTGAGTTTCAGTCTTTTAAATTAGATATTGTTATTAAATAGTGGATAATATTTTTATACATTTAATTATTTCACACTAAATATGACACAACAGAGAAAATGGGAAAAGTGATAATTGTTTACCTGACCTGGACACAGAAGAGAAGCTGTGTCCAAGAGTGTTGTTTCTGGCTATAGATTGTCCAGGTTTGGACATTTACTCTTCTACTGATAAGCTGTATGACTTTAGGCAAATTACTCAACATCTTTGTGCCTTACATCCTCATTGGTGATAATAATGTAGGTATTGCATGGAATCCTTAGGAGGCTTAAATGAGTTAACTATTTCAAATACTTAGAAAAATGATTGGCACAAAGGGAATACTAAATAACAATTTAAAATATTACCATTTTGTTCTACTTCCTCCAGTTACTTTTTGTGTAAATTATATATTGATTATATTTTGTCTTTTTAAATTTTTTAAATTATTTTTTAAAATATATTTTAAAAGATGCTTAGATTACATAAATGTTACACAAAAATTACAAGAATTCCCATGTTCCCTACCTCCCACACCTCCCACAACATCCCACAAAAACATCTTTCATTAGTGTGGCACATCACCTGCAATGGATATACACATCCTGGGGCTTTGCCATTAAGCATGGACCATAGTTCCCATTGTAGACCACACTCTCTCCCACACAGTTCTGCATGTTATATGCTGCTGTAAAATGGCCTATATCTGTCATTGTAATGTCACTCAGGATAATTCCCAAGTCCTGAAAAAGCCCCTGTATTACAACTGCTTTTCCCTTCCCTGCCCCAGAGTGTCCAGTGGCCACTGGCTCCACCTCAGTGTTGTAATTTCTTCCATTACTTGAATCACAATATGTCTACAACAGAATACCAGTGAGTTCACTCTAGTCCATAGCTCTTCCCCTAATCCTGAGGAGTTTGGGATGCTGATGTCCACTCCACCTCCAAGTGAGAGGGAGCTTATATCCCATGGGTACGATGGATGGGATTATCCTGCCTGCAGCTGCAGACTGTCTCCATTCACTGGGATGGCCGTTGTTCATCATCATCTGCTCACCAGGTGACTTGGGTGAGTCCATTGAGCTGTAGGGTAGAAGTTGCAGTTCCACCGAGATTCCAGGCACAGCTGGCACGTGGGCAAGCCAGAGGCTCCAGTCTCTGGAAGTACACCTAGAAACTCCAGCACCACATTTAGGTTTAAATAGAAGGGACTGATGGACCATGTGCAGGGAGGACTTATTTGAGTCTGTCACTCTCAGGAGCACAGATTCCAAAGTATAGCCCACTGATAAGGCATCAGTCTCTGGAGCTATCCCCCCTTATATAGGACCTGGGTGTCTCCAGAGCCCTCAGGAGCCCCTCTGTTTGGGGTGATATCCACTTTGGTGTTCTATGAGACCCTACTGAGGTGTGCATAAGCATTACCTCCAGGATGACCCCCTGACACTCTTTGAAGTCTCTTAGCCACATGAACTCATTTGTCTTTACCTTTTCCCTCTTTTATTCAAGATCTTTATTAAGTAGTATTATAAATATTTACATGTGTACTGTATTTTTTGAAACAACATTTTAAAGAGTTCAATTATTTCCCGTTAAATATGGGTGCTATTATTTATTTCACCATTTTCTGCTTGATGGATGGCTAAGTTGTACCATATTCTTTATTGCCATACACTCTGAATCAATGTACATCTCTGTAGATAAAATAGTTTTCATATTTGAATTATTTCATTGGTATGGAATTCCTGGATTACGAGATATGAATATTTTTAGGATTTTTTAAATGTTTGATTTTCTAAAATGTAGTGGTGCTTTATATTGCCATTAGCTATAAAATATCATTCAAGTTTAAATGAGGTCTAAACAACACAGTGGGATTATCATTTCATTGTTTTATTCCATTAGTTAATAAATGTTTTATAAAATGTTTTCTTGTGTTGAAGGTGGGTATGTTCCAAAGAAGGGGATTAAACAAGATGGCAGTGAGTGAAGTGTGCTTTTGAAGCTTATGACATCACCAAGTTTAAATACTGAACACCACTTTTTTCTAGTATGGGGGCACAAAAACTTGCAGTTTCTCATGCCTTCATTCTTCTTAAATTTCATCTCTGTGTCCTGAGTTTCTTGTACAATTTTAGAGGTTCATACTTGTGCATTTCATAATAAGTTCATGGCTCTCTTATTTTCATAATCTGTTTAATGGTTCCTGTTTTCAGCAGTTCCTGTTCACATGCAACTTTATTGCAAATTTCACTTCTTCATTCACTCAAGAAATATTTCTTGAGCTTTGCTGGTTGTTAAGTGCTTGGGATACAGAGATGAATAAGAAGCAATCCTTGTCCTCAAAGAACTCTCAGTCTAGTAGTGGAGAGAGACACTTAAATAGAGAGGGAAGGATGAGTAGAAGGTTCGCTGTACAAGGTGACCTAAGATCTGAAAATTGTCTGTGAAAGAGGGTAGAATGGAAGGCATTCCAGGAAAAAAGGAGATAGTATGCTATATAACTCCATGTCTTGTACTTAAAAAGCATTTCCTATTTTCCTTTCACCTAGTCTATTTCAAACTTGAAACCATTTGGAAATTCTGCCAAAGTTATGTTAGCACCCATTATAGTTTGTACTTTGAGTCTTCTGGGATTATGTGATAACAGATAATTTTATTCTTAATCCTTCTCATTGACAAGACTGATTTTCTAAAATTTAATCGACAAGCAGGTGACTATTAGTGATGTTTTTTAAGGTAAGGAGATTTTTTCTGGAGTGCAAAATCTCCCAACCCTCAATAAGCCTGTCACCTTGTCCACTCCTCCCTCCCTAGGCACTGGATTGATTTACAAGAGAATACAGTTAAAAGCTATACTGCAATATTCTTGCATCAATGCCAAAGATGTACTCTGTTGATAATGAGGGGGGTATGGAAAAAGTGTGCCAAATGTATGCTATGGATCATGGTTGGTGGTAATAGTCTGATGATATTATCTCATAATCTGTAACATATGTTCCACCATTGTGTGGTGTGTTGATGAAAGGGTATTGTATGGGAAGTCTACACATGTGCATGATTGTTTTGTAAGCTCACAACTTCTGTAATAAAAATATGTTAAAAAATATGTAGTAACCTAAAAAAAAAAAAGAGATACACGACACAAATACAAAGAGACAATCTTTATCTTGGGGTTTGGACATTGGTTCCAGGTCTCTGTAGCATTTCCTACCATTGTACTCTAGAATGAACAAATCTCCTCCTGCCCCTTTGGTCCAAGCTATAATTGGAAGATGTATCAGGGCAAAACATAAGACATCCAGTTAAATTGGAATTTCATATAAAAAGGCAAATATGTTTTAGGAAAAGGTATAGACCCTGCAATATTTGGGGCATACTCATATTGAAATTATTTGTTGTTTATTTAAAATTTAAATTTAACTAGAAGTCCTGCATTTAATCAGGTCTCTCTAATCCAGGGGTTCTTAACTAGGAGTCCGTGGGAAGATTTCAGGGGGTCCATGAACTTGAATTGAAAATTCAAAGAAACATTATTCTAGTGGGGATGTGTTGGTGAATGTGTGATATATTTATTAAATAATACACAGTATAGTGTGCACTTAGTAAGGGGTCCATGGTTTTCACCTGACTGGCAAAAGGGTCTGTGGAACAAAAAAGGGTCTGTGGGCAAAAAGGTCTGTTCTAAGAATTGCTCTAATCCAATTCTTAGAACAGAGCTCACTCAAGCTGCCCACGTCATGACTCCTTAGTCTTGATTCTACCTTCTGAACTCTAAATCTTCAAGAGAGGAGGGCTCCTCCCAAGTGGAAACCAGCGCAGGACCCATCTAAGTCATAACATGGACAGGAGAGAGAGTGATAAGAAGATATGCAAAAGAGAACATTCTTCGAGAAAGAAAGAACGCCTCCATTTCTTTCCTCCCACAGAAACTTCCCCTCTCTACAAATAGTGTTTTTGAACAATACAGAAAGTGGCTTAAACTAGACTAGTTATGGTCATCAAAGACACATTTTTCAAGATTCTTTCACCTGTTACAATAGAAAAATAAGCCAAAACAGGCATAATGTTAAAATGAAAGGAAACAGACTTCTCTAGATTGCCTCATTGCTAAGAAAGTGAAAAATAACAACCTCAAATATTCCCTAAAGATGTGCTGCTTGGCTAAAGTGTAACACCTGGGATTTATCTGATTTAAGATGTAGGTAGAAAAAAAAAAAAAAGATGTAGGTAGATAGCATGTGTAAGGGCGCTGAAATATTCATCTTGACCTCTTGCAGAATGTAATTGTTGAGAGATGTGGGATTCACAGCTGTAAAAAGTACGTGCCAGTAACAAGTTCCAGAGTGGCCTAAATCAGAGAGGCAGAACCATGTACTAAAGACCAAGGGAACAAAGTCCAACAGGAATCAAAGTATGTCATTATGTACCTGGGTGGTGGGTGTGGCTACATGGCAGTGAGAGTCTTTACTTGTATATGACCTAACTTTAGGGTACAAATGGCCTTGACTTTTCTGAGGATGTTTAAGTACAAAAAGAAGAAAGTCTGTATTCACCTTTCACCCTGAGCAAAGACTTACTAGAAGAAACCACAGGTGTTTTACTCAAAATAACATGAGGGGAAGACTGGAGTCAGATAAATGTTTCATTTGTTCCTTATAAAAGTCTCTAGTCAAGGACATTCCTAGACCTTTATAGATTTTATACAACATTCAGTGTTTGAAAGAAACGTTTCCATTGCTTCTGGCTATTCTCATGTATTTGTATTTCATCCAATTAAGTTTAACATTTGTAAATGCATTATATACTATACAATATATACCCAAATGTAGGTTTGTAAATACCAAACATTTCATCAAAAGTTTTTTGCTAGAGTTTTTTTTCTTATTGTGGATAAATAGTTGTATCTCTACCCTTTCATTTCTTGTGACAAGAATATCCTTAACTATGCAAAGATTAAAAAATTATATAATACAAACCCTTCTGGATTTCAAGGGAGGAAAAAATATAAAAGCTCAAAATAGGGAATCATGATATTAAAAGACCTGTAATGCATATTACTGACAATGAATCATTTGGTTAAGTCTAAATAATTGTTTTAGTATGATAAACTAACATACATATTTTTAAAAAATACTACATTGTAACTCAATTGTGATGATATAGACAGCAAGTGGGGAAAGGATCAGGGAGAAATATAAAGGGGTAGAATCAAAAGAATTGTCTCACCTTTTATATTGACAATCAAAAATACTTAGAAAGATATTTTTAAAATAACTTAAATTGTATATTTTCCATATCCCTGGGCACTATAAAGTAATTTAATAAATTAAATATATATATATACACACACACACACACACACACACACATATATATATATTTAGCAAAAGACAGA
This sequence comes from Cabassous unicinctus, assembly GCA_029593785.1. Classification (NCBI taxonomy): domain Eukaryota; kingdom Metazoa; phylum Chordata; class Mammalia; order Cingulata; family Chlamyphoridae; genus Cabassous; species Cabassous unicinctus. The sequence continues at coordinate 5,500 of JAQZBX010060451.1, read as the reverse complement.
ATAGAATAAATAAAAGGAAAGATGTTCATAGTCTCATGGGACATTTATAAAACTTATTATACTTATTGTAATCCTTTATATATTAGAGTGAGCAGTCTAGATTCTCTAAACCTTAAAATTAATACTAAAGCTTTATACAAAGTAAGTTAACCACTTAGAAATTAAAACAGTCTACAAAATATCTAGTTAAAAAATGGAGACCAAACTTAGAATTATGATTTTTGATGAATCTTTTGTGAATGTCATTCCCATTCAGGCAACTGTCAAAATTTTATGGAGTTAGTAAGGAAGTTAGATATAAGGTATATGTGCAAAATTAATTGTTTTTCAAATCAGTGTTAACCATTAGAAGATATAATGGGAAGCATTGCTTATACTCAAGAGCAATGACAACAACAAAAACATGTACTGTATTATTTAAAAGTAACCCTAACAAGAAAATGGGTAAGAGCTATAAGAAAAACTTTATAAACTTTACTGAGGAAGATAAAATATTTAGGTAAATGGGGAGCTAAGCCATTTTTCTGAATGCAAAGCCAGAATAATGTAAAGATAACTTTTCTTTTCAAATGAATGTGTAGCCTTATAATAGGACAGAATGCTCTTATAAAACAATTCTGCATATATTCCTCACTGCTTATATCATTTTGATTCTACCCAAGTATTTGTTATCAAATGGAATTATGACAGACTTTTCTATGGGCATATCTTGAGCAACATACTGAATCATTAAGTATCAGTTATGTAATTATGCCTTTGAATATCATGTGATAGAATAAAATGTATGGAGGTTACATAAAAATCCATAGCATTATTGGACAAAAATGAAGAAAGATATGGCATTTCTGTTAAGAGATGACTGTCCAGATGATAATTCTTTTATTACTTGTCAATCTTGTTTACAGTGTTGCCAAAAATTAAGCCCCTCCAATTTTAAAGAGCCAATTAAAGAATCCCTGGGGTCTCGTTACCATTTTCCCTACTTGACTTCTGGATCCAAAATGGCTTTGCATTTTGAGGAGTGCTTGCCCACGTTCCACACAGGTAAGAGGAGAAATGACTCGGGAACAGTGGTTGCTTCTGCTTGGCCAGTTCAACTTTCTGAAACCTGGATTGAAAAGCCCTTAGGGAAACCTGGACACTTACAACAGAAGGCTCTTTATTTGAGATGCTTAATGAAATAAAACTCACCTTATTATTTTCTGACACAGCAGCCTGTTCGTTTACCTCATATTTCTTATCACCACACAGTTAATCATTATTTTAGTTTTTTGTTTAGTTGTTTATTGTCTGTTTCCCTATGAGATTCTAGCTTTTTTTTGAGGCAGGAAGCATTTCTCACTCACCACTTTATTCCCAGCTCCTGGAGAGATGGATGAACAAGAGTAGGTAACCCAATAACATTTATTGACTGTATGAATGAATGAGTGAGTGAATGAATGATAAAGAGATGGATTATTTAACAGATGGTGTGGAAAATTTTGTTTGGAAAATTAACGAGTGTGGTTGTATCAGTCAGCCTTCTCCAGAGAAACAGAACCAACAGAACACACACACATGTATAAAGAGATTTATTATAAGGAATTAGCTCATGTGAGGATGTTGAAGTACAAAAAGAACAACCTCTGGACCATAGCCAGCAAGAAGCTGAAGCTCTCTGTTTTAAAGCACCAAGGAAATGGATTCTGCCAACAAAGTGAAGGAGCGTGGAAGCAAATTCTCCCCCAATAGAGCCTCCAGATAAGAACATAGCCCAGTCAATCCTTTGATTCTGCACTGTGAGACCCAGAGCAGGTGACTTATCTAAGCCATACCCAGACTCCTGGCCCGTAGAAACTGTAGGATAAAGAATGTGTGTTATTTCAAGCCATGGGTTTCTGGTAATTTATTAGACAGCATAGAAAACTAATACAGAGGACTTCTGGGAAGATAGCAGATTTAGAGAGAAACAAGACTCACTTCTCTTCCAGAAAAATAGCTAGAGGACAGGCAGAAAGAGTCTAGAAAAAAAATGTTTTAGGGTTTAGGACACCAGTGGAAGGCTGGACACCACCCAGAAGATAGATGGGCAAAGGGAAAGAATCTCAACAGCAAAACACTGAGTTAAAGCTGCAGCTGCAACTGCCGGTGCCCATGCCCTACCTCTGGAGCAGACAGCTTTAAATTCTCTGGCCTAGGGCTAACACAGACAGAAGGAGCCACAGGGGTCTACCTCCTCAGGAATAGGGAGAGCGAGGGATGCAGCCTCAGGCTGATTCAGCTTTTGGCCAACAAATTTGGTCTGCTGTGTCCCATTAGCACTTCAAGGCCAGATGTGATTGTACCATTCTTTGCCCTGGGAACCAGCACAGGACTAAAGAGATCCAACCCTCACAAACACTCTCCCTACTGACCTGGACTGTTTGTGGAGGATGCAAAGGGGAGTGGTATTATTTCCTATGCAGGAAAAGGGAGGGGGTTGCTGGCAAAGGTTGCAGAACAGACTTGCAGAAAATTGATCTGTGAGGCACTGAATAGCTTTGAGGCAGGATCCTCTGTCACAGTGTTGCAGTCTGTGTTGGAGCAAATACACTCAGACCAGGGTTTGAAATGAGAGGTTACCAAAGTGCGTCATCTGGTGGTGGGTCAAGGAAGTGCACATGAGGAAAAAGTAAATAAGAGAAGCTTCTTCTGGCCTTTACAGCCTCCACCCACAAAGGCCCTTGGAAGTGGGTCTGCAACCCATTACTGGGTCCATGGCCCTGATTTGAGCTACTAGAGAGGGACAATCCTAAAGATCTAGAACAGGTTGAACCAAGAATCAAAGAATGGCAGTAACACACCCTCCTGCCACTAACTCCCTACACAAGAGACAGAAATTGAGCATCAGAGTAAACTCACCATCATAATCAGATGTCTAAACATCAGCAAAAAATTACAAGCCATACTAAGAAAATGAAAGAAATATGCCAAGCAAAGGAATATATCAAAGTCCCAGATAAAACACAGAATTTGAGACAACTAATCAAAGAGGTTCATACAAATCTAAATCAAATCAATGAGTTGAAAGACAATATGACTAAAGAGATAAAGGACATAAAAAGGACACTGGGTTAGCACAAAGAAGAATTTGAAAACCTGAACAGAAAAATAACAAGAGCTTATGAGAATGAAATAAACAATAGGTAAGATAAAAAACATATTAGAAGCATACAACTGCAAACTCAAAATGACAGAAGAAAGAATAAGTGATACAGAAGATAGCTGAAATTGAAGAGAGAGAAGAACAGAGAGAGAAAAGAATGGAAAAAACTGAGAAAGCTAAGAGAGTTGAATGATAGCATAAAGTGCAACAACATACTAGTCACGGGAGTTCCAGAAGGAGAAGAGAAAAGAAAAAGGGCAGAAAGAGTTTTTGAGGAAATAATGGCTGAAAATTTCCCAACTCTCATGAAAGAAATTAATTTACTTGCCCAAGAAGTGCAGCGTACCTTAATCACAATAAATCTGAATAGACATACTACAAGACACATACTACTCAGAATGTCAAATGCCAAAGAGAAAGAGAAAATTCTGAAAGCAGCAAGGGAAAAGCAAACCATCATGTACAAGGGATGCCCAGTAAGACTTAGTGTGGATTTCTCATCAGAAAATATGGCAGTGAGAAGACAGAGGTATGATATAATTAGGATATTAAAAGAGAAAATTTGCCAGCTGAGAATTCATTATCCAGCAAAATTATCCTTCAAATATGAAGGTGCGTTTAAAATATTCACAAATAAACAGGAACTAAGGGAGTTGGTGAAAAAAGAATCTGCCTTTGCAGGAAGCATGAAAGGAAGCGTTACAGCCTGAAAAAATAAGACAGGAGAGGGAGGCTTGGAGGAGAGTGTAGAAGGACTAGCAGAAAGGATAACCAAAAGAGTAAAAAGACAAACAAAAATAACATGTGACATATGAAAGCCAAAGAACAAAATGGTGGAAGCAAATAATACATTTACAGTAATATCATTGAATGTGAATGGATTAAACTCCCCAATCAAAAGATACAGGCTGACAGACTGGATGAAAAAACATGAGTCATCCATATGCTGCTTACAAGGGACTCACTTTAGACCCAGGGACACAAATTGACTGAAAGTGAAAGGTTGGAAAAAGATACTCCAGGCAAACGGTAACCAAAAAAGAGCAGGGTAGCTATACTAATATCAGACAAAGCAGACTTTAAATGCAAAAATTTATAACAAATGCAGAAGGCCGTTATATAATAATAAAAGGGACAATCCACCAGGAAGAAATAACATTCATAAATATCTGTGCATCTAACCAGGGTCCACCAAAATATACAAGGCAAACTCTAGCAAAACTGAAAGGAGAAATGGACATCTCAGCAATAATAGTTGGAGACTTCAATGCACCACTCACATTATTAGATAGAACAACTAGACAGAAGATCAACAAGGAAAGAGAGAACTTGAACAGTATGATAAACGAACCTGACCTGACAGAAATATACGAACGCTGTATCCCAAATCAGTGGGTTATACATTCTTCTCAAGTGCTCATAGATCTTTCTCCAGGATAGGCCACATGTTGGGTCACAAAGCAGGTTTCAATAAAAATTAAAGAAATTACACAAAGCACCTTCTCAGATCATAATGGAATAAAGCTGGAAATCAATAATAGATGGGAAAAGGGAAAACACAAATTTGTGGAGGCTAAACAACACACTCCTAAACAATCAGTGGGTCAAAGAAGAAACTGCAAGAGAAATTAGTAAATATATTGAGTGAAATGAAAACGATAACACAACTTATCAAAACTTATGGGATACAGTGTAGGCAGCGCTGAGAAGAAATTTATAGCCATAACTGTCTATATTAAAAAAGAAGAAAGAGCTAAAATCAAAGACCTAACTGAACAAATGGAGGATCTAGAAAAAGAATAGCAAATCAATCCCAAAGCAAGTAGAAGGAAAGAAATAATAAAGATTACAGCAGAAATAAATGAAATTGAGAACAACAACAACAACAAAAAATAGAGGAAATCAACAAAACCAAAAGCTGGATTTTTGAGATCAATAAGATTGACCAACCCTTAGCTAGACTAACAAACAGAAAGAGAGAAGATGCAAATAAAGAAAATCAGAAATGAAAGGGAGGACATTACAATTGACCCCACAGAAATAAAAAGGATCATAAGAGGATATTATGAGAAACTGTATGCCAACAAACTATATGACCTAGATGAAATGGACAAATTTCTAGAACTACACCATCTACATTGACTGTACAAAAAATACAAGAACTCAACAAACCAATCACATTTAAAGAGATTGAATCAACCATCAAAAATCTCCCAATAAAGATACGTCCAGTATGAGATGGCCTCACAGGTGAATTCTATCAATAATTTTGAGAAAATTTTACACCAATTCTGTTTAAACTCTTCTAAAAAATTGAAGAGGAGGGAAAATTACCCAACACATTTTAGGAAGCCAACATCACTCTAATACCAAAGC